>PVIC010000804.1:0-107798 GCA_004025085.1 Thryonomys swinderianus | reverse complement strand
CACACACACACACACACACACACATGCACACATATTCTAGCACTTCTAGGGAATGCTAATGGGGACTTTAATCATTGTTTGGATTTTTTTTTATTTCTTGTGAAATAGTTCATTCAAGAATTTTAAAGAATATGATAAATACTGTGTCTACCTCATAGCATGATAAATAAAACATTCCCAATAAAGTTGGATATTCATATACTATATCTCTACCTCCCAACCCTATCTCCATTCCTATTCTCTTGAATTTTGCCATCTGGAATTTTGTATTTGTATTAATATACCTTATTTACAAATAGAACATAGTATGGCTTTGGATAGCTTATGACAGTTTGAAATGAATACAGGATATATAGCATATTCTCCTGCAACTTGCATTTTTAGCTTCACAGTATATTTGTAGGATTCATCCATGTTGATACATATGTTTCTACTATAAAGCTCTATTTCATTTATTTTTATTACTGTAAAGAATTCCATTGAATAGTGTGACATGACTTATTTGTCTTTTCCCCTACTGGTGGGAATTTAGGTTGGCTTCGCATTTTGGTTTTGGTTTGCAGTTTGAAGTTCTGTTTTTGCAGTGGCAGTGCTGCTCTGATTCTGAGTGCCCTTACATGAGACTTTGCTATGTTTAAGAATAGAGTTAGATTTTGGGAAAATATATCTTCAACTTTACTAAATATTGCCCAACTTCTGGACAAACACCATTGGAAAAGCTGACTCTTTTTTTTTTCGCATTACCGAGGATTGAACTTGGGCCCTTGTGCATCCAAGGTTGGTGCAGTACCACTTGAGCTAAATCCCCAGCCCTAAACTGACAGTTTTGACACACCTCATGGCTTAGCTTGAAGGGTCAGGTCAGTACTTTCTTATTGATCCACTGACTTTCCAAGAACCTCCTTTGCATTCCCAAAGGACACTAATAGTGAGTTACCAAAGGCCCAAAGCCTCAGCTCCAGAGAGAGACTGATCATCTCCCTGCTTCCTCTTCCAGGAGGACACCCCTTCTCTGAGCTCTCAGCGACCTGCAGCCCTGCCCCCGGTGACTCCCATGGGCAACTGACTTGAAATGAAATATCCCCCAGGACTAAGCAGGAAACCTCAAGAGTAGCCTCCGGCTAAGAATAGCTTAGTTCTACTCTGCTAAGGAGACAGCTGGATTCACTTTGTCCTTGGCTCCTCATACTACGGGAGAATCTCAGAGAGTATAACACCTTGCAGATCAAAAACATGGTTCACTTTCATGAAAGACTGTTAAGCGCTGTGGAAGAGGGACTAGGACAACTCGGGAGGCAGAGGTTGGGCTGGTTCCCCAAGAACTGCCTTTTAGGTACGCCACTGAGGCAATCTGTCACCTACCTCTGAAGTGTGGAAACAGCTCCCAAGCCTGAGGGTAGCCCTCTGGGCGTGCAGAAGAATCTGGGCAAAGTGTGGACAGGGCGATAGGCAAAGGCCGCACCAGCCCTGCCCAAGGCTCCTGCAATCCCAGGCCTGGACAGCCCCTGTGGGAGAAGTGTTCCTCCCCGTCACAGCTGCCAGGTTCAAGAACCTCAGAGGACTAGGCCAAACCCAGGCTCCCACCCATCCGCTCATGGCTTGGGAGACTGCAGTGACCTTGAAAGAAGCCTGGTGTCCCCGCAGCACGCCGCACCACCACAAGGGACACACCAGGATGACTACAGCCCACAAGAAGCTCCCCTCCGTTTGCTTTACTCCCTGAGGCCTGTGGGGTCCTTCCTCCCAGCCACCCGAGCAGACACAAGGTGGTACTGCGGGTAGTGATCTCTTCATGGGCCAAGAAACCTCACATACAGTTGCCTCTTTGTTTTTTTGTTGTTTTTTGTTGTTGTTGTTGTTGTTTTTGAGACAGGGTCTCGCTTTGTAGTTCAGGCTGGCCCTGAGCTCACTATGGTGCCCAGGCAAGCCGCCGCGAACTCAGCAATCCTCCTGTCTCTGCCTCCTGAGTGCTGGGATTACAGGCGTGAGCCACCACGCCCGGCATTGTGGTATGCGGTGTTGATTGTTGGTGGGCGTGTCTCCACGCCCAGCATTCTATGTGGATACCGGGGATCGAACCCAGGACCTTGCGCTTTCGAGGCAGGTGCCGGAACCACTGAGCTAACCCTCCGGCCCAGTTGCCTCTTTGTAAACCTGCCGTGGCAGAGACAGTCCACAGCCCCCAGCCTTCCTCATCCTCCCGGGGGCAGGAACTGCCTCTCTGAAGAGCAGGTGAGACTCAGAGAAGCGAGTCCCAAATCACCTTGCTGACGTGGACTTGGTGTCATCTCTGGGAAGAAGATGATCCCTTGAGACTGGGAGCCAGACCCCAAGGGTCCCCCAAGCCTCTGCCTGCCCCCCTGGTGTGCAACCCCCCCACCCCCACTCAGCTCCTTAACAATGCCTGAGCTAATTTCAACCAATTGTGCTTTAAAATAGAAAACCCAGGAAATAATTACTTCAGTCAGACATTATTTACTTAAGTAATTCTTTACTCAAACGTCTTTAGGCTTTATTTTACTAATACTACATAATTACGTAATTGTGTAATTAGGAAGAAATTAAATGACAAATGTTTGCTGAGAACAAATGGAAAAAAAAATAGATCCTTTATTTCCCTGAGTGCTCTCGGTTCTTCTCCCTGCTCTCCCCGCAGCGCCTCCCCTGGTTTACCTCCCTGCCCCGCTTCACCCCCACGGGAATCCAGTGAGCCCCGTACCCGGAGAAACAGAAGCAACGGCCCCTGCGAGCCTGAAAGCACACATCTACTTGTAAGGAGCCTGTGAGTCTCTCCACGAGGCTTGGTCTTCCTCCTAGGCCACCACAGAAGTCCAGCTTCCTCCTGTAGTTCACCCTTTCTGGCTCCAACCCATGGCAGACCTAGAAAATGGAGCACAGTGGCTTAGCAGGCCGTAAGCCCAGTTCGGCTTGTCCTGCAGATCTGGCCTCCCAATCCCGCCCTCAGAGGCTGTAGCGTCTGCAGGCTGAAGGAGAGGGATGGAAGATCCATCAAGTAGAGAAGAGGAACAGTCCACTGCTGCTTCACCAGCTTCACAGGCACCGCAGCCTCTAAAGCCCACCCGAGGGCTGGCATGGCCAACACTGCAGGACTAACTGCCCATGGGGTCAGCTATTCACAGAGGCTACCACGCCTCCACCCTCCTTCCTTCTCCTGCCTCAGCAGCTGTGCAAGCCAGTGGAGCTTCCTGCGGGTAAAAATCCAATCAATCAACCACCCACCCAACGCTCGTGGAGCATTGCTTTTGTTCAGGTGCTGAGAGGGATACAAAAGAGCAGGCGGCCACAGCGATGCTCATTAATACGTCAGCTCTTTGGAACCTGGTATATGGGGCTGTTTTATTCACACTGGAAAGTTTCCTAGGCCAGTCTGCCATACAACAAAACAAAATCACTTCTAAATGTCCCCAGTATCCAGTACGAATACGTGACAAGTGTCTGCCATGGACCCAAGGTTGCCACGGCCATGACCTGTTTCCAGTACTTACAAACTGCTTGGATATATGACCTCATCTTGCCGTGCCTCCATCTTTCATCAGTAAGATGAGGTTAATACCCTGCTGGGTGGTTGTGAGGATGAAATGGGTGAATACAGCATAGACGCTTAGAAAAGCACCAAGCGTTCAGTAAATGGTAATGACACTCTTCAAGGCATGTCTGCCAAAGCCAACACGCGCAGGAAAGAAGGGTGCCGTGGGCAAGAGTCCCGGCTCTGACGGCAGCACTGAAGGCCTCTTCCCACTTCACCAGCTCCAAGCCCATGACAACTGATGAGCTCAGGGCTAGGCTGACAGGACAAGAAGCTGGGAAAGGATTGGAAAAACCAAAGAACAAAGTCCCGGAGGAAGGGTATGGTACCCCGTGACAAGCATTTCCTGTTGATGGGGCCTCCCAGAGAAACTTCTCTGGGCTTCTCTCTTCGGGAACCTGTTGTAGGAGAGAACAGAGTCCTTGCTCTGACATCCTTGAAAAACGCATTCTGAGTTGTCTCTCATTTTTTTTTTTTTCCCAACAAGAGGAAGCAAATAAGATATTAAAGTGACTGCTTTCAATGTCTCTTTTCATTAGTTTCATAATGAAACTACAAGAAGGAAAAAAAAAAAGCAGACAGATCCACAAACAGGCACTAATCATGGGTGTTTAGACATCAGCAAAGGTGAAGCACTTTCCGCAGAGGTGAGGAAACCATCATAAGCTAGAGACAAGAATAGAAGGAGAGTTGTAGGGAAGGATGGGTCTGTGCTGGGCACCCTGATGCCTATGACAAGCAGGACAAGGGACAGGTTCCCCCCTGAAACCTGACGCCCCCAACCCCAGTGCTCTCCTGTAGAGGAAAGAACATTGTCTTCAGGTTCAAATCCCAACTCTTCAGCTAGTATCGGGCAAGTTGTACCATCTTTCCGAGCCTTGGTTTCCGCATTTATAAATTAGATCTTATAAAATGATTAAATAGCCTTCATGATATTGTTAGAAGGACCACGTGAAATTCTGATATTATAAAGTGCTTAGCTCAGGGCTCTGACTCATATTAGAAATGTAATAATGGTAATTCATTTATTCACTATTATTTTATGGAAACACTGTTCACCCTGTTGGCACAGATGAGCTCTTAAGGGGTGTCAGATTTGGAAGCCTAAAAGGGATGGAGTTGCCGGCCATTGACATCAGCAGGGAGGGCAGGGGAGCCATAGAGGGAGAAAATGAAGGACAAAAGAGGAGAAAACAGGTCAGAGCCTGTGCACCACCCATGGCCAAGGGACCAGTGCTGCTGTCCCCATGCCCTGCCCAGACAAAGGACGGTGAGATGGAGCGTGGCTGACTGTGAGACCTCTCCATAAGAGCTCTACCACCTGTTAGAAAGGGACCTTGAAACTCTTTTCTAGTATCTTCCAAGAGGTTTATTTCCAGAAGCCCCTTTGTGGGTTTTAAACTATAATCCACAGGAGTAAAACTTCCTCTGTATCGGAAGCAAGCCTACATTTTTAAAATTTGCCAGTAGACTTGTGGAGGGGTTAGAGCAGAGTAGCAGAGTACTTGGCCTAGCACGCACAAGACCCTGGGTTCCATCCCAGTACCGCAGACAAAACTGTCTGCATCGCTGCTCGGTAACGGTCGCCCCTCTCTCAGGTCTCCCAGCCCCACCTTGATTTTGCCTTTGCTGCCCTCCCTCTTGGTGGCTGAGACAGTCCTCCCAGCCTCACCCCTGGGGCTCCACCTTCCCAAGCAGCTACAGGACCAAGGAGAAAAGGAATCGGGAAAGCCAGGGTGAAAACAGCCACGTCTCCTCTCTCCAGGTCTGATTTCCATTTTTGCTCCGTGTGATGGATACTTACAGCATGTCTAATATGGGAAGGTTCAGAGCTAAGTGTGTAAGAAGCTTCAGAGCTCCGTGTGTGTCTGTGTGTCCGCACACAGACACCTGTATGTGCCTATATGTGTGTTTGGGGGAGGTTCCTGGGATAGGATACCTAGAGAGTCATCTTCGCTGGCCAACGTCACATCTTTCCAAATACAAAATTCAGGACCACTTTGAACAGAGTCTAGAACGCAGTGCTGCCAGTCAATACTGATTGATGGATGAATTGGGTTCTTGAACTCTAGGACTGTCTCCTAAGTGGAGTCTCGAGGCCCAGAGGAAAGAAACCCTATGCCACCGTCCCTCAGCCCCTCCAAGCCTCCTAACTCATCCTGGGCGCTGCTTCCCGCGGCTCGCTTTCTGGGAGCCAGAGGTGATCACAGTCCGTCTGCAATGAGCCAGGTCCCCCCCTTTCACCATAACAAGGACAGAGACACACGCTGCCCAGGCTGGCACTTGCCTCCTCTTCTGCAATATTTGTTAGCCCCGCAGATTATTCTTAGAGGCGCCAGGGAGCTAATCACTTCCCTGGTGGACACCTGGCCTCCCACCGGCTCCTGTCCCTACATCATCGGCACTTGACCTTGCTTTCCAGGGCTCCCAAGCTGCCCGCTGGCCGCTCCAGGGAGGAGCAAAGGTGAGCCCACCTGGATAAGCCTGGGGAACCACCTCTGCCCCGAGCCCCTGAGGACTGACACTGGAGAGGCGGGGGGGGGGGGTAAATGAAGAGGGGAAGGGGACGGAGGGCGACATTTGGAGAAGCACTGTGAGCTGAAGCTTCCCTGGCTCTTAGCGGACTGCAGTTAAGCCCTTGTTAGCACTTGCAGAGGGAGGCACACCAGACAAGGGAAGCCCGGCCTATGACAGAGCTCCCCAAGCCCAAACCAAGGAAGGGTAGTGGAGGAGGGTAATTAGCATCTCTCTCCTTCCCCAAAGACTGTGGAAGAGAAAACAAACTTTTAACACCACAGAAGAAATTTAAACAGCACAGGAAGAAGTTTCTCTTAGTGAAGGGGCTCTGAACCCGGCGTTCCTGTACGCTTAGGCAGCTGAGGTGGTCCTTGCCCACTGTTGTCTTAAACTAACCTGCTGGAGCTTTCTTGATCAGCCCCACCGGGTGGGTGGGGAACGGAAGCCCAGGGGGGACAATCAGGGCGCGCCCTCTCCACTCCAAGTTACCCGCTTTCACGGCCCACCTTAATAATCCAGCTCAGACGATCCAGCTGCAGACGTCCTGGGATTGCCTGGGATTCACCGGTCCCTCCCAGCTTTTTCCCAAGTGCAAAGCCTGCGCCTTCCATGCCCTTGAGTCTACTCATGGCCGGTGTGTGGAGAAAGGGCTTGGGACACGCGAGTGCTTAACTGGAAGGACAAAGTAGGCCCCGATGTTCTTGCCATTCTGTAAGGTATTGAAATCAAATGTTTAGAGTAACTAGAAAGATAATCAAGAAAGTCACTGGTAAGTTATAAGACTTCTTACCTCACTTCTTCCTTCAGAATGACTTATGAGGTCAACATTTGGATTCCCACTTTTAATATTTGCAAACTGAGGAGTAGAGGAACAATTTTCCCTGGGCCATAGAATCAGTAATTAGCAGTTGTGGGAGATGAATGAACCTAAATTTCCTTCACTACAGGATGTACCCCTTGACTATCCTGCTTCTTCCCAAATATGTGGTCAGTTTGACTGAAAGGCTCACTAATGATACCTTTGTTGAGGGCAATTTAACTTTAGATTGGTGATTTTTAAAAAAACTTGCGCAGTATTTGCAAAAAAAAAAAAAAAAAGAACACAGAAAATCCAAACCAAAATCACAATGACAAATCAAATCTAACACACCAGAGGATGGTCATTCTGGGAGGAGGGGAAGAGAATAACAAGGACAAGTGTTGGTGAGAATATAGAGAAATTGAAAAATTGGAACTCTTGTGTCCCGATCGCAGGAATGAAAAACTGTGCTTGCTGTGGAGCAATCGCTCAAAAAATTAAAAATAGAATTACAGTGTGATTTAGCATTTTCACTGCTGGGCATATCTACAGAAGAATTAAAAACAAGATCTTGAGCAAATATTGTGTCTCTGTATTCATTCACAATAGAGAAGGTATAGAGGCAACCCAAGTACCCACCAGCTGCCCTGGTCCTTTTTGGATGGTAGTTAAGCCCTTGTTAGCCCTTCCAGAGGGAGGCACACCAGACAAGGGAAGCCCAGCCTATGACAGAGCTCCCCAAGTACCAGGGCAACCCAAGTACCCACAAGTGGCTGAAGGAAATGTGATATGTACTTACTGTGGCACAATGTGTAGTCTTGAAAGAGGAAATTCTAGTACAATACTGATGAACCTTAAGGACATTATGCTGAGTAACGTACACCAGAAAAAAAACAAAAGGCAACTAGGGTATGATTCCACTTATACAAGATGCTGAGTGGCGAACTTAATAGAAACAGTGGTAACCTTGAAGGGTAGGAGGGAATTGGAGAGCTTATTGGGCAAAGGTTTAGTTTCAGTTTTTCAAAATGGAAAAGCTCTGGAGATTGGCTGCACAACACCATGAGTATATTTAACATTACCAACCCGTGGAGTTACAGGTGGTTAAGATGGTAAATTTTACATTATATACTCCTACCACAATAGAGATGTATATCTGTATCTATCTAACTACAGGTATCTGTCTGTCTATCATCTGTAAGCCCCCCATTCTTGTGGAATTTACATTCTTACACTCTGAAAGGGGCCCCTGATGATACCTTTTCCTCATGCTGGGAAGGAGGGCTCAGCCGGCCACAGCCTTGTGGACTTCCTTACTCACACTAACACATTGTGGAGAGCAGTCACAATGGAAGTCAAACCAAGCTTTCCTGGAGCCCCTGGAAGAGCACAATCCCTGTCACTTCAAGGAAATTAGGAGATCTCTCTCTTCTCTCAAACTCAGACACTTCTTGGCAAGAGTTGGCGAGGTTGTCACAGATCACTGGGAGGAAGGGAGACAGAGAGAGAAAAGAGAGAGAGAGGGAGAGAGACAGAAACGGAGACAGAGACGGACGTGGAAATGGAGAGAGACATTTCATGTGCACAGGGTTTGGGAGGAAGAAGAGAAAGTGACAATTGTGCTTCGGGCAGGACCGCTAGATTTAGTCAGCTGCCTGCAAGCCACCAAACAGCCCAGCCTCTCCCAAGACAGTCCTCCTGGTGCTAATTGTTTGTTATTTGGCTGCAAATGAAGCTTCGCCACCAAAGTCCTCTCTGTCCAGATGTTGTCACCAGCTAGTCCCATCCGGCTGGGCTGGGCTGGGCTGGGGTCTGACTCTTGCCTGTCAGTCCTGACATCTTCAGTGGATAATGGAACGCGAGGATATGAGAGGCAGAGCAGGTGCATGCTAATGAGGAGATCAATTTTAATTATGATTTTAATTAAACACCCGATCCAGTAGGAAATATGACAAGAACTAGGCTGGGGCTGTGCAACCTGAAAGCAGGGAGGAGAGAGAGGAGGGAAAGCCAAAAAAAGGTAGGAGACTTCCAGGCCTCTTCAGGATTTAAAAGAGGTAAAGGGCAACACTGTTGGGAAATAGAGAAAAACCTGTGTAGCCTTCAATTTGCACCTAGTAAGCCTTTTCCTCTATTGACTCAGACTTCTAGAAACTCCTTAAAGAGAGAATCTTAGCATGGAGGGGACTTGGAATCTTGCCAAGCCCTGTTTCTTCACTTTCCACGGGGAAACTGAGGCCCAGAAGGGGTGTTGCTTTTGTCCGCCCAACATGACATGCTGGCATGCCTCCAACAGAGTACACATGACTGTAGGGTCCTGGATGCATCCTGACATCCCCAGTGTTGCTGTCAAGAGGCTGTGATGGCAAATTGTTTGCACAGTGCAAGCCCCTGAGGGCAAAGCTGCATCCGTGTGTCTCTCTGCACAGTGTCCCAGGCAGGACGTGGCCTCTCCAGGGTTGATGCTTCCACTTCTACAATGAAGTTGTGTAAAATGCAGGATCTTCCCCAAACCCCACATGCAGCCCCACTTGGAGCAATGCCTGAAGCACAGTATGCGTGCAGGAAAAGGGTGTGCAGCAGCTAAACTTCATGAAGCTTATAGTCCATGCCATTTAATCAGAGGTCAGCAGCAACACCCAACCATCACTCGCGATGGTTCTGTTTCAGCTTTTGTCAGGTACAGTTAACAAATAATGATCATGCATATTTAGGGTGTACACTGTGGTATTTTGATAGATATCTCTAAGAAAAGATACCTCAAGTTTATCTGTATGCACTATTGTTAACTCCAGCCACTGTGCCACACAATAGCTCTCCAGTATTGTCTTATAAATGAAAAGTGCGTACATTTAACTAATATCTCTTTCATCTCTTGTGCCTGATAACTACCATCTAACTCTGCCTTGGTGAGTTTGACATTCTTAGATTTCCCACAGAAGTGAGATCAGGCAATATTTGTCTTGCCGTGCCTGATTTTTTTCCACTTAGCATCATGTCCTCCAAATTTGTCAATGTTATTGCTAATGGCAAGATTTCCTTCTTTTTAAAGAAAGAATAGTATCTATATCACCATGTATCTATACCACATTTTCTTTATATTTCAGTGGGTACTCAGTGCTGTTTTGTCTATTGTGAATCAAACTGCGAGAAAAATGAGAGGGCAGATACCTTTTCTTTGTTGCTTCTCAGTTGGACTGCCAGATTTCTCAAAGCCGTCATAGTAGAAGAGAACACTATGTGTCCCTGTGTGTGTAGTGGCCTGTGCACATGGTGGCAGATGAGAGAACCTAGTGGGAAGAAGGAGCTCACAGAGACAGAGGAACTGGCCTACAAGACTCTTAATAACAGACGATGCTCGAATAACGAAATGACAGGACAACAAGAGATCGGATAGATGAGGCAAACTGGCAACAGTGATGGAAGGTTACATATCTACTCAGTCTGGCCTAATGACCATTAGCCATGTGTGACTCCTGAGCATGTAAACTGTGGCAGGGTGACTGAGGAGCTGAATCTTTCAACAAATTGCATTTTAATTAATTTAAATCCAAACAGCTGACTGTCACCCGTGGCCACTGTGTTGGACATGCAGCCATAGATGCCCTGGTCAAATTCTTTCTTTGCCCAGAAGAAAACATTAAGGCCTAGAGAAGTAGTCCTGGGATGTCACACAAGTTTCACAGATAGCACATCAGGACTCAGTCCTACAGTGGCTTCCCAGTGCCTAAACACAGTGCTTATAAAGGGATTCTTCTTAGGGATAGTAATGAAGTCCTCCACAGGCCCTCAGGGCAAAGACAAGAGAGATCAGTCCAGGTTTACCTGATAAACTTGGACTGGAAGAGCTGGAGCCAGAGGCAAGAGCTTGAGGAAATAATCCAACTGCTGCTTCTGCCTCTGCTCTACCATCTGTGCCTGGGCAGGGCTAGCTCGTGTGTTTCTTTCATCCAGGAAATGTGAGGTCTTCCGCTCTCTTCTTGTGCAGCCAAGGTCTTGTCACTGGCATGAACAGACAAACTGAATTGGAGATGGTGGCAGAAGTTAATTGAGATTAGATGCGCATGTTCCGTGGTTAACAAAAGTATAGATGCTCTGGAGCCACATCTTAGGCCAAATCATCTTCCAGATGCTCTTCTCTTCTCCCTCTCTGCTTCTTCCCTTCCTACTCATGGCAGTCCACTGCCTCCAGGTACCCAGAGGGGTATTGACTGGGCTCTTTCTCCCCCTTTCATGTTATGACTCAACCTTTTCCGAAAAGAATGAGGTTAATTGTGGGAGAGACTGAGGAAATAGAGACCCTGGGCCTCTCTTTAGCACACTCATCTTGTCTCCTGCATTTCCTCTCCTCTGCTGTCTTCTTCATTGTGCTGCCAGTAAAAGAGGTGAAGTCAGGGTACCTACTGTTATGGATTGTGTCTGGACGGCCCCTCAAAACTCATGCAGTTGCAGGTGGGGCTTTTGCAGAGGTGGCTGAATCTGGAGTGTGTGATTGATTCATGGTACAATGCTAGTCTCAGGGCACTAGCATTAAAAGTGTGAGTGCTACCCACCTGAGGAGTCTGGATAAAATAAAAGCGACAGAGCCAGGCGTGGTGGCTCACGCCTGTAATTCCAGCACTCAGGAGGCAGAGGCAGGAGGATTGCTGAGTTCGAGGCTTGACTGGGCTACATAGTGAGCTCAGAGTCAGCCTAAACTACAAAGGGACACCCTGTCTTAAAAAAAATAAGTGGCTGGGCGTGGTGGCTCACGCCTGTAATCCTAGCACTCGGGAGGCAGAGACAGGAGGATTGCTGAGTTTGAGGCTTGCCTGGGCTACGTAGTGAGCTGAGGGCCAGCCTGAACTACAAAGCAAGACCTTGTCTCAAAAAAAAAAAAAAAAGTGGCAAAAAGATGTTGTTAAGTCCCCATGTTGCTTCTGCTATTTTGGCCTGCAATGAACTACTGTTTGGTGCGATGGCCCTTTGCCATGTCCCACTAGCCTTGAGGCCAGTTAACTATGGACTAAAATCCCTATGAACAATAAGCTAAATAAATATTTCTTCCCTGAACTTGTAGGTATTGAGTATTTTGTCTCACCGATGAGAGAAAAATAACTGAGATATCCACAAATTGTGCTCTTAGTCAGAACACAAAGGATGCCCATTGTCAAAACACATTTCAGACTGCCAGATTGGCAGGGGTGGAAAATTAGGGGAAAGGATGTGCTATCCATCCCCAGTGAGTGCCCACCTACCCTAAAGCCCCTTATAGTTAGGGCTATTGGATTCAAAGCTTTAGATAGACTTGCGTTCTCAGACTCTAGGGGCTAGTTTACCAGGAACACCTTCTTAGAAAGGATGTGTTCAGAATTTTCTGCTTCTTTCCAGTAAGTAAGGGATCAAGAAAGGCAAAGACTTAAGCAGTTCCACCTGTGATTCTAAAAGCATTTTCTTCCTTATCCAAAATCTGAACATGGCTCCTATCGGTTCCTTGGGATGCGATCACACTGTCCACAGACCCAGGCTTGGATCCATACACTGAGGACCTCCTGGGATAACAGAAGCAGCCTCGTTGTGGGTATCACAGTCTTTCTGGGAAGAGAAAGACTCTGCTGAGTCATAACTGCCTGCCTGTCATGGACTTGTTAGCTAAAACAGACAAAAATGTAAGAGACAGACTGCTGACCTACTGGGGCAAAGGAGAATCCAAGACCATGCAGGGCAAGGAAGGAGCCTCATGGGGAGGCAGGGTATGAAGCCATCAGGGAGAGAATGGGTCAGCAATGGATGGGTTGGGTCATGTCACTGAGATGACCCTTCTCACTCTAAGTGGGGTCTCAGCTGGAGGATGAAATGCTTTCTTCGATAGAATTGACAGGATGGTTTTATAATTCCCATGAAGCAATCCTTTTGCTCCTTCCTTAAGAAACTACCAAAGAGTGGCCCATGTGGTAAAGAAACTCACTGGCACTTCCTGTACTTTCTTCTTTGTCCTTACTTCTTCCTTTGTTAGAGCAATGTTTACTCTCTGTTTATAGCATTCTACATCAGGAGAGCAATAGAGCTGGAAAGTGAACAAAGGAGAGGAAATGGAAATTCCAGGAGCAGGAACAGAGGCAAAAATAGTAGGGAGTGCCATGTGTGGTAGCTCACACTTATAATCACAGGACTCAGGAGGCAGAGGCAGGAAGACTGCTGAGTTCTAAGTTCGGCTGGGCTGCACAGTGAGCTCAGGGCCAGCCTGAGCTACAAAGTGAGACCCTGTCTCAAAAAAAAAATAGTGGGGAGATGGATACTGTGCCTCTTAATACATTCTTGTCTGACATGATTCTTTTCCCAGCACTAGCCAGTCTAACGAGCTGCAAGCCCTGGGAGATCTGGAAGTCACTGAAGGTAAGCACTAGGCTGTACAAGTGCTGGACAGCTCCCCCCAGCTCACTGCCTCTCCTCAGTCAAGTAGAGATGACTCAGTGTGGTCTTACCCACTCCATACCTGCAGGGTACTGTACTCAAGCCAGATAGATGCTAGGTGCTGCAGAGTATTAGCCTTTAAACCCACACAGCATTCCCTGAATATCCAGGGTTGGAGACAAGCAGGGAGGAGACCACTTCTGCATGACAGAGAAGAGGATACCCATTGCTCACCTCACTCTTTCCAAATATGTTTCTTTTCCTGCTTGGGTTCACTGTCAAAGTTCTGCACTGTCATCATCCTTTCCTGGAACTTAGCACGTCCTGACACACATGTAAGTTGAGTAGCACTAACAACATCCTCTGTTACCCAAAGTTCACCATGGATCTTAGAGACAAAACTCCTTTTCTGGCCCAGTCCTCTTTGCTGAAGGCCAGGGTGGGCTGTGAAGAGACCGCTTTGTCTCACAGGTCTGAGGATGCTGGAACCTAGGCTCAGAGCTAAAGGCAAATGCTGCCAGGTAGAATTCAAATCCAGCCAGACCCTTACCATTCTATTTGTTGAGTTTCTTCACACCAACCCACCAGAGCAACTCCATCAGCCAATATTTAGTGAGCACCTATGAGTGATGAGATATCACAGAAGATTCAAAAAATATATGCATCAAAATCCCTCAGCTGGGGCCAGAGATTTAGCTCAATGGTTCCAGTGCCCGCCTAGCAAGCGCAAGGTCCTGAGTTCGATCACTGGTAACTGCCACATACAACAATATTGGGCATGGTGACTCACACCCACCAGCAATCACTACTACACACCACAATGCCAGACATGGTGGCTCACACCTGTAATCCCAGCACTCAGGAGGCAGAGACCGGAGGATTGCTGAGTTCCAGGCTTGCCTGGGCTACATAGTGAGATCAGGGCCAGCCTGAACTACAAAGCGAGACCCTATCTCAAAAAAAAAAAAATCCCTCAGCTGACTTGAACAAACATAGCTGCGCAGGGTTGAACTGCACAACTATCACACAGAGCAAAGTACAAGCCCTGGGTGTCATGATCACAGGCATGTAATTCACAACAGAAGGAGGCATAGGCCAACTGCTGAGGGAATGGAGGAGGGAGTCACTGTGACGATGGGGAGACTAACAATGTTGCAGAGCATGAGCATAGCCTTTCCTGTTCACGTCCATTCCATTGCTCACCAAACAGCCCTTCCTCATTTTCCTGTATCCACGCTTATCACATCCTGTGTTGCTGTCCCAGCCCCTCCCTCTCTCCCAGTCCAGCAGAGGGAAACAGAGGCTGCTCTCTCCTCCTGTCTTTCAGATCTTATTTGTTCAAGGGTTACATCTTCAGAGACTTGTTGCACCGATTATGCTCTCTCAAATGTTCAACTTTCCCTTTCTACTTAAACTTTCACTTACCTATTTAAGTATGATCTAGAATCTCCCCTCTTAAAATTAAATTTTTCCTTTCCTTGCACCCACCTTAAAAAAAACTACCCCATGGGCTAGAGATTTAGCTCAGTGGTTCTAGCGCTGCCTAGCAAGCAAAAGGGCCCTGGTTCAATCTCTGGTAACCACATACAATACCAGACGTGGTAACTCACGCCCACCAACAACCAGTACCACATGGCACAGTGCCGGGTGTGGTGGCTCACACCTGTCATCCCAGAACTCGGGAGTCAGAAGCAGGAGGATCGCTGAGTTCAAGGCTTGCCTGGGCTACATAGTGAGCTCAGGACCAATTTGAACTGCAAAGCAAGACTCTGTCTCAAAAAAAAAAAAAAATACTACCCCATCTCTGAATTTATTCCTTTTCCATTCAAGTGGCCTAAGGGCATGGAAACAGTCGTTTTCTTTATTTTTATTTCTACTGTGTATTTCAGATTACCCTTGAATTTACTAAATAGCCCAAGCTGGCCTCAAACTCATGGCAACACTCCTGCTTTAGGCTCCTGAGCATTGGAATTACAGGTGTACCGACCGCACTTGGTCCCTTCCTCAATTTTTTAATTTTAACACATCACTGGGTCTTTCAGAACTGCCCCTGTCTCACATCCCAACACACTACTGAAATTACCCTTGCTCAGATGACATATTACCTCCAGGTACCTTCGTCTCATGGATGCCTGCTCTTAACTTTATCTTCGGTAGCAGTGAGCTAGTTAACCCCTCCCTCCTCCTTGCTCTTTCTTCTTTCTGTTCCTGTGAAGATACTTTTTCCTGATTTCTTCCTAACTCTTATTGGCTTTTGGCAGCCTTCTTATTCTTAAGCAAAACTTACCAACTCCTTACTGTTTTTGTCATCCTAAACACTTTATATTTTTAGCTACTTTAAATGCCAGGACAATCCTATGACACAGATGTTATTATTTTTCTCATTTTGCTAGATGAGGAAACTAGGGTATAGGAAGAAACTTTTTCCAACTTACTTAGATAATAACTGTCAAAGACAAGACTTGAACAGTTTAGGTCCTGAGTCTATACTGTTAAACACGATCTTGTGTAGTTTTTGTATCTGTATCAATAAGAATAAGATATAATACTTTGCACTTGCGAACAACCTGAACGTTGGTAGTTCAATATAACATAAGGCTCTTTCTACCTGTTCCAAATAATCGCTCAGAAAATAGAGGCCCAACAACATTTTGCTACAGCCAAGAGCAGAAGAAACTAAAATATCACATAGAGGATTTTCACTGGTGTTCCCAGCCATATTTCAATGAGAACTGGTTGTGTGATCCCACCTACTTATAGAGGAGAGGAAAACATTGGGGAAGGAGCATACATTTGTTGAGACCTAGCATGTGCATTACTAACCAGTAAGTGCTGGAATTCCTCCAGGTTTGGACTGGTCCTCATCCTACTGTCTGTAGCTTTAATATCAAATTTACCTATTTAGCCCAGGCCTCAGACTCATTTTGGAGCACCATTCATGTCTATCTAAGTGCTTAACCATCTTACTAAGGAGATTTCAAAAAGCCCTTAAATTTATACCCAAACCAAAACCCTTGGAGTTTCCCCATCATAATTTCTCTCCTCCCTCATTTCAAAAAGTGAATCTTCCATCCATGTATTTATTCTGCCAGAAAGCTAGAAAGTATTCCTGGTCCCCTCTCTTTACTTCCCATATTCAGCCTCTTGCCAACACTGGCAAAGACTACTGTCAAAATGATGCTAAATCTACCCAGTTCTTACAAGCACTGTTAGACTTGTCTAAGCCACCGTCATCATGTGCCTAGGCTTCAAGTAACTTTTGTTCTACCCAACCCAACTTTTATGTCTTTCTAGAATATTCTCCACACTATGTTAACCTGATCTTTATAAAGTGGACATCAGATCATGCTACCTTTTTATCTCTCTGTGTTGCTCTGCTTCGGTCCTAGATCCATAAAGGGGGCTTTGAAGCCCCTCATTGTAACCAATACTCTCTAGCAACTCCTCTACTATTCTTTCAATCATGCACCATGCTCAGGCTTCACCAGCTTTCTCTGCATTCCTAGGATACACCACAGTCTCACCAGATGAAAGCCTTCCAATACATTGCTCCCATTCCTTGAAATACTTCTTTTTATACTCCACTCTGCAAGATCTTTCTCACATGTGAATCTTTATCCTAAATGTCACCTCCCAAGAAAGAACTCCTATGAAACCCCTAGTGTAAATGAGGTCCTCCCGGCACACCATCACAGGACGCCCTACTCTTTTGATTTGTAGCACTAACGACACACTTATCTTTGTTACTTCTTATTTTATCTTATTGTCTTGGAACTGTAAGCTTTATGGAAACTATAGTGGAATACGTATTTGCTCACCAGTGTATTTTCTGTAAACAATATCTTCTGGTATACAATGGCATATAATAGATAAGCAGCCGATATTTGTGAAATGAATGTTCCAGTGAAAAAAATAAACCCTACCCCAGAATGTGCCATCAATGATCAACAAATACAGTCTGCGACAGAATTGGCTGGCTGACTTCCCAGCCCCTCATCCCTGTCAATGTATTTGTGATCAAGTAATAGTGATCTTTTGTTTCTCAAACAATGTGCAGATCTAGATGGCCTAGAATGAATTAGATGAGACTTCTGAGACCAAAACCAGTGTAGGTCATAGACTAAATAAAGCTGAAGTCTCTCCACTCATTTTTAGTATATATGCTGCTGAACCAAGTGCTCACTTTGTAGTTCAGGCTGACCCTGAGCTCACTATGTAGCCCAGGCAAGCCTCAAACTCACCCATCCTAATGCCTTTGCTTCTTGACTGTTAGGATTACGAGCGTGAGCCACCACACCTGGCACTTTGGTATGTGGTACTAATTGCTGGTGGGTGTGAGTCACCACACCTGGTATTGTTGTATGTGGTTACTGGGATCAAACCAGGAACCTTGTGTTTGCTAGGCAGGAGCTGGAACCACTGAGCTAAATCTCCGGCCCAATAATTGAACTTCTGAGTTCAATATGCATAGTGTTTCACAAGCTAACTCATCCTACTTTCTAACTCCATTGCTGCTATAACCAATTGCCTCAACTGTAGTGGCCTGAAACAACACAAGTTTATTATTATTTTAGAGTTCTGGAGTTCTGGTATTGTTAAGCTTCTCACTGAGCTTAAATCAAGATGTTGGCCAATCTGTGCTCCTTCCTGAAGGGGAGACACCTCCTTGTCTCCCATGGCACCTAGAGGCCATCTGCACTCTTCAGCTTACAGCTACTTCCTCCACCTTCAGAGCCAGCAATAATCAGGCTGAGCCTTTCTCCACCATCTTCTACCCAGTTCTCTCCTTTTTCTTCCTCCCTCCTCCACTAATAAGGACACTGTAATTTCACTGGGCCCATTTACACAAAGCAAGATCATCTTCAGAAGTCAAGGCTCAGATCCTGATTGCCTCTTGTGACCATGTGACTCTGGCAGATAATGTAACCCTTATAAATTCCATCAAAATCTCTGTTTCCTCACCTGTAAAGTGGAAATATCAAAGATATCCCTCCAACAAGGTTGCTGAGGATAAAAAGAGATTAAGTATGCAAAGCACACAGCACATGGTAAGTGCTCTGTAAGATTGGTTGTTGTGATTATTATATTAAAATCCTTAATAAATTATAGCCGTCCTCTGTTGTTACAGTGTTTTATTTCATTCCTTTATCTGACAGACTCTCAAGTCTTAGCTTAAGCATTGCGTCTTCAGGAAAGCCTTCCCCTTTTTTTCTAGGCAGCAGTCATTAGTGATTGGCCCCATGTACTCTTGTTAAGACCTATCACACATTCTGTTAGGGCATTATTACAAAGGGCTGGACTAGACATCTTATACATGCCAACCCCACCTTCAGCAACACACAGGTGTAGGAGACAGAGCTCTTCAAAAGTACATTTCAAGCCTTGCTCTTCTTTTTATTTTTATTTATTTTTTTTATTTTTTTTTTGAGACAGGGTCTTGCTTTGTAGTTCTGGCTGGCTCTGAGCTCACTATGTAGCCCAGGCAAGTCTCGAACTCAGCAATCCTCCTCCCGAGTGCTGGGATTATAGGTTTGAGCCACCACACCCGGCATTTGTGGCATGTGGTACTGATTGCCAGTGAGTGTGAGCCACCACACCCAATATTGCTGTATGTGGTTACTGGGGATCAAACCAGGGGCCTTGTGCTTGCTAGGCAGGTGCTGGAACCACTGAGCTGAATCTCTGGCCCCTTGCTCTTATTTCTATACTCAGTGCCTTGTTCAGGGAATAGGCAATGCCATGTTTAAAAAATGTTTGTTAATGGAATAAACATAGGCTCTTATGTTACTACTTAGAAATTGCCGTCATATTGAATATGTATTAACTGGTTTGTCTAAACACAGTGTCACTGTATTCTTGGTATTCAGGATTGTGAGGTGTACACTCTCTTCGCCTGGAAATAGCATTCTTTGGGGTTCAAGTAGAACCGGATGCTTGGGCAAGCCACAGCCAGAAACTAAGATCCCCCTTATCTGCGTTCTAGAGTCTTGTGGGTGGGAGGACCCCCCACCCCACCCACCCCATCATCCGCTCCAGGGTTTCATTCCCTGGTTCAGCAACTAGGCCTCACAGAAAAACTCTACCCCAAGCAGAACAGGGCTGAAAATCATATTTTCACGGGATGTCAAATCTCCTCTCTTACCTTAAATGAAAGGTATTATTTCTGAGAGGAGAATGTCACACTCCACCACCAAAATTCTGCTTCCTCGGCAAAAACCCCAGCAGTTTCTCTCCACGGCTGGCAGCTCTCCACCCAAGGCCAATGCTGGGAAATTCACCGGGCCCAACGCAAATCATGGGAGCACAAGGCACTCTGTGATTAAAACAAGGCGAAGTGAAGTCAAGGAGCATTATTAGATGTGCAGAAACGGGGTTGGGAGAGGAGATACGGTCCAGACGCCACCTCAGGACCCACAACAGGTCCCAGTTCCTTTCGAGAAATTCACCCTTCGCTTGGCCAAGTAAATAAATTATCCTGAGCTCAGCAATCTCCAGGCCTTTCCGATAATGGATGATATCCTTTCACCTTCATCTTTGGTATATATAAAAATATATCCTTCTTAGCTGCCAACGAGCTATCCATCCCCTGTCTCTAAGCAACTCGTGCTTGAGACAGAGACCTCTTTCTGACTCACCCACCCAGAACCTGCCCTGGAATAAAAAGCCTTGTACAGAGCCGGGCAGAGTGCAAAAGGTGTCAGGCAGTGACTGCATTCAAATAAACGGGAAACTATCTGTACTTTTAATGATTGAGAGTGTGCTGGGGAGAACAGGTCAGAAAGCGGCTGTCAGTCCCTTGAGCTTTCTGTTGTGTCAACTTCCGTGTGTGTAGCCTGGGGGCTGATCATGCTATAAATTCCCCAGAGTCCCAGGAGCACTAGCTGCTTACCTAGCTAGTAGCTCTAAGCGAGGACTCCTGTCCACTTGGGCCACATCTTCCACAACTGGGAGGATGCAGGTCCTACTTCTCCTCCCAGCCACTCCCAGAGGTGTTTGCTTCCTGACAGAGATATGAGTCTGCTCTGGGCATAACCCAGATGATTAGCTCAGGTGTTCTGCATCTTCTAGGGGCCCTGTGGCTGAGTTCACCTGCCAACCTGTTCCAGGCTGGTGCTTTCTGTGTGAAAGATCCAGTATTCTGAGTCCAGGAAGCCGGCTGTTGTGCCAAGACGAATTCAGGTGTTGGCCCACATGTGACCTGCAAGCTCTTCTTGGCAAGATATCCCAATCTAGAGGTTCCCCAACCCAGGCCCCGGTGCCAATCAGGCATGCCATGACTTTCCTTCATGCAGTACTGGCTGGACTTCCTAGGGGACCCCTCTTCCTCAGAAAGCTCTCAACAACAAAGAGTGTCTTCCTTCCCAAGGATTCACCGCTCAGAAATCCCTGGCCTGCCCCTTCATCACCTCACTCCACTGCATGCCTGGGGGCTGTATGCAAACATTTGCTTTGATTTGTAAAATGATCCATATAATTAGGGAAAAGAGTTAAATAAAGGGACTGATTTCAGAGAGCAGGCTCTTAATGACACTAATACCTGACAAAAGGGGTCATTATGATGGGCTAATGGGCCTTGCCTGGCGTTCAGCTCTCTCAGGACACAATCCAACACACTCAATTATCTGCTAATCAGGGCCATTTTGTCAGAGGTTATTGCCCTGAAGTATCAATTATAGGAACATTATTAATACTTTATGGAGAAACCACTTGCATGAAAGTGTTAAACTCATGGGAGCAACCCTCCCCCACTTAGGCCCGTAACAGGCAGTCTCTTTTTGCCCCCATTTAGTTTCCCAACTGGGGCTTTCCACAACCCACTGAGTCTACTGGGAAGGAGCCAGGGCCACAACGATGTTCCCAAATCTGTCACCTGTGACCACACTGGCAATCCCAACTCTTAATGCCACCAGCTGGCAAGAGTGGTTTAGCTCAAAGCCAAGGCATTACTGACTCAAGATGTGGGGGGAAGCAGGGAGCCACGTGCTGCTCTCTCTCTCCCTCTCTCTCTCTCATTGCCCCCCCCACCCCGCCTTCTCTCTCCCTCTCTCTGTCTCCCTCCTTCAGGACACAGCCTGCCAAGCATGCAGTCTACTGCACTTTACGCTGTTCCCTAAAATACACTTGTCCAAACTGGATATATGGATATTTCACCTGTAAGGGCCTCTGGTCAACCCAGAGACTGAAGGAATAACTCTGAAACATACGGTTGTATAGGAAACAAAACATGAAAAGGACTTTAGAGTGTGATCAATCCTTACCCAAATCTCTGTCCCTCCCACTCATTGGAGTAATAACTCAGCCAAGGAGCTAACCTCTCTGAGCTGTGATTTTTCCAACAGAATACCATGGGGGGGGGTATGATTTGTGTCTAGACATCCCCTCCATGTAGTTATGGGTGAGGCTTTTCAGAAGTGGCTCACTCTAGAGAGTGTGGTGCTGGGATTGATTCACGGTGAGATGCTAGGATCAAGGGTGCTGCTGAGGGTGTTAGCATGGATAAGATACAAGAGACAGAAAGAGGCATGTTGCTTATAGCTTGATGCCTTCTGTTTTCTACCTTCTGCCCTCCATGAACAATTTCTCCTCCACCACGCCCCTCTGCCATGCCCTTTGGAGCCAGCCAATGATGGGCTGAAACCTCTATAAATTCTGAGACTAAGTAAACCTTTCTAACCATCAGGGAGGTATTGGCCAATTCTTTCTAGGTAAACCTTTCTTCCTGTAACTTTATAGGTCTTGAGTATTTTGTCTCAGCAACAAAAAATGTAACAAAGACATGGGAAAACTGGGCTTTAGCAGGCTAGCACCACCACACGCTAGTTGTGCAAACTGGAAAAAGCTATTCAGCCTCTTTGAACCTCAGTTTCTCACACACGGGCCAGGAATAGTCATAGCCATATGCAGAGCCAGAGTAAGGATCGATGGGAATGTGCATATGAGCACTAGTACTGCATGTGGCACGGTCACTCAGGGAGCACGAGACTTACTGTGAGGTGGGCCTGGAGACGGAAACATTTGTTGCTAAGTAAAGAGTGAATTTAAGTGGCCAAAGCAAGCAAAACCCCTGAATAACTAGACAATTTCCAAGAGAAGGTTAAATGATGTTTATAACCGAGAAAAAGAGAGGCAATGGGCCCTTGAATCTCCATTCAATGCCTGGCATCATGAGGGGGCAGCAGTCGGTCTGGGCTAAGCCGTCTCCTGGGAAGGGATAGGACTCTGCTTCTGTGACCTAACAGGCCTGGACCTGCCTGTGACCATCGGGACAAGCAACAGGAAAGAAGAGTGGCATGTGGAAATTTCCTATAGCCTAGTTCACAGGCAGTTTAGCGTAATGAGAGAAAGGTAGGAAGAAGAGATTGAAGGTTGCTCTGTCACTTAGCCTTCCTTATGAAGCCTTCTGCATGGTTTAAGAAATAGAAATTAAGGACATGGTGCTGTTTATGATTTTTCCAGTGGTTGCTGAGCACTTCTAAAGGACTGGGGCATATGATCACCATCAGGGAGGTATTGGCCAATTCAACCGAGATCAATTCTGCTAGAGTTTGGGCTTCATTCTAATAAAAAATAGCTCTCTACATGTGTCTAGAGCTTCCTCTGTCTTCTGGCCACCCAAGGAGTAAGAGTTGTTCCACTGGGCGAAAGGAGCCTATGACTAGAGTTCATAAACACCCTTCAGGGTCAGAAGGATTGTCTGAACTCTGTGGTCATTTCAACTCAACTGACTCAGGCATCAAAAAAAAATTAATTTGAAGTATAACATGAGGCTTTAGACCAAGCTTCTTAATCTTAGCATAGTTTTAAAAGCAAGAACAGGCAATGGAAACTCTTAGACAAGAGAGGAGGCGACTGAAGGCACTTGGTTGGCTTCAGTAGAATTCAGCCCAGGGAAGAGGAATGACCAATGTCCACCTTGTGTGGCCAAAAAAGAGAAACCATCGCTTACAATCAAAAGGACTCAAGCCTTGGTGGTAGAAATGTCAGGTGAAAGACGGAAGAAGCTGGGAATGTACCCTTCCAAGCCTTGATTATGGCTTATAAATGTGTTATTTGGTGGGCCTGGGTAATTAGTGTTTGTGTGAAGCAGTTACGGGGTTAAATGCTACCAGGGATTTGATCTGGGCTGACAGAGTCTGAGCTACAGAGTAGGGTGGTTGCCAAGCAACAACACCTGTAGCACATTAAGCAGCCGGGCAGCTTTGTCAACTTCTAGCGCAGGCTATGTAGAGTGGAAGCTGGGGGTGGAGGAAGGTTTATGGAGCACAAAAGTGGGAATCTGGATGGTGGGTCTCAGGATGGGCAGGGAAATAGGCGGCAGAGGAACCGTGTTTTTGTGAGCTCCGTGGAACGGCTCCGTGTCTGTTTCCCTCACTCAGGAGGCCGCTCCAGGTGTGAGTCCAAGGCAGGTAGACTCAGCATTGTCCCTCGGCTTTTCCTGAAACTCACATCAACAGCCAGGATGGAACCTGTCCTCAGCTCAGGCCCTCTCTCAAACAAGCTGCCTCGGAATTGGGTGACTGGGGAGGAAGGACAGAAGGACAGGTGCTTTTGTCCTTTTGTTTTCAGAGTCAAGAGGAATTGAACCGGAGGCAACCAACGCAAAGGCCCTGAGAAGGAAGCGAGTCACAACCCCTTGCTGCCAGTGTCCCACAGTCCCCCTGGGTGAGGTCTTGGGCATACCGGAGATACTGTGGGGAAAAGAACAGATTTGGGGAAGAGCGGGGAGCTTCACGGCATGGCGACTGCCTTCCTAGAATTCACGCCGCCCCTCCCCAGCTGCCTCTGGTGGGCGGGGGCAGAGAGAGTGGCGCACCTCCCGAGGCGAGGCTGTCCTAAAGGCAGTCAGGAGGCTTGGGTCATCACTTCTATTCTTTGTGAGCTATGCAGCTTGGCCCACGTCTGCCCTGAGATTCAATGTCCTTGTCTGTTCCATGGGAGATAATTACACTTGCCCCATGTACCCGATGAGGATCAAAGGAGGGCAGTTAAGTAAAAGCATGTTGCAAATGCTATAAAGCTTCCTCCATGAGTAAGGTGCCCACATCACAAAGAAGATGTCAATATATCTGCTCTTTTGAAATGGCCTGAGCCATTCGCTCTGGCCCAGTGTGCAGGGGAGAGATCAGCCATGCACTGTGCTGCGGGGCAATTTGGAGAGGGAACTGCTGTGAAAGGAGACCTATTCGATGCTTCTCTTCTAGGTTCACTGGTTCAAATCCAGCCCTAGGCCAACAATTACTGTAATCACTGGGTTTGGAATTCACAGCAGCTGGCTTGCGGGAGACAAGTCGCTTATCTGTGACCCACTGAATGTTCACCATAAACTGAAGCATGCAGTGAAGAGAAAGGCACAGACTGCAAACCTGGCTCATGGTCCCAAACACACGACTACCCACCTCCCTTTCACAGGCTGAGGCTTCTTCTGGACTATCTTCCAAAGCAACCCAGTGGCTAAGGGGAGATGCCACTTGCTCTGGGCTGAGAGATAAGTATCAGCCTGCCTGGTCATACCTGACTCCGCCCGTCCCACCCCAGCTGCCCCTCATGGCTGAGAAGGCAGCAAGTCTTCCTTTCCACGCCACAGCTAAGATAGTTCCTCCTCCCACTTGGTAAGACAAACCACATCTGAGCAGAAAGACAGAGGGAGAGGGAGAGAGAGATCAGCAGATTTAAGGTCCATCCAGATGAAAGGAGCCCTCAGCAGACCAGAACACACCCAGTTTTCTGTGTGACTTTGAGGGTTTGTGCCTGTCTGGCTGTGGGCTCTGTGGATAACCTGCCACACCCGCAGTTACAAATATTCTGTGTGTGTGTGTGTGCATGTGGACGTACACGCATGTGTGTGTATGTGTGTGTGTGAGAGTGTGCAACTTGCTCACTCCATGGCTTCTCCGCTCCTGTGTTGTGCAGTTATTTTCATGCTCTGGGTTATATTTAACTCAAGTCATAATATTTGGGGGGTTGGAAGCCTGCTGTTTCACCAAGAAAGGCATTTGAATATTCTCAGTTCCAGAGAATTCCAAGGGCTCTGGGAAGAGAGTGAGGCACCTGCCCCAGATTTGTCTGACACATCGTGGTCACGTGGGTTCCATTAGCGATGACTGAGGCGTTGAGCAGGCAGCCTAGAGGAACGCTGTAGAAATGATGAAGAAGAGCCCTGAGTGATGTCAGCAGGAGGCTGATGCCTCTGGGCGTCCCAGGGCACTCGCCCCACACATCCCCACAGGGAGGGGAGCTCTAATTGGCAGCGGCACCTGCTTTGTCGCCACCTCACCTCTCATACCCAGTGCCAGTCTGAGGGACACACGGAACTGGAATCCTACATAAGGTGAGAGGAGGGATAACTCAGCTCACCTCGCTTCTGTTAAGAAAAGAAAGCATTGGGCCGGAGGGTTAGCTCAGTGGTTCCGGTGCCTGCCTCGCAAGCGCAAGGTCCTGAGTTCGATCCCCGGTAACCACATACAATGCTGGGCATGGTAACTCACGCCCACCAGCAATCAATACCACATACCACAGTGCCAGGCGTGGTGGCTCACGCCTGTCATCCCAGCACTTGGGAGGCAGAGACAGGAGGATTGCTGAGTTCGAGGTTTGCCTGGGCTACATAGTGAGCTCAGGGCCAGCCTGAACTACAAAGCGAGACCCTGTCTCAAAAAAGAAAAAGAAAAGAAAAGAAAAGAAAAGAAAAGAAAAGAAAAGAAAAGAAAAGAAAAGAAAAGAAAAGAAAAGAAAAGAAAAGAAAAGAAAAGAAAAGAAAAGAAAAGAAAAGAAAAGAAAAGAAAAGAAAAGAAAAGAAAAGAAAAGAAAAGAAAGCACGTGGAAGGCTCCCCGATACCAGGATCACTGTTTTCCCTGACGAGGCCCTGGCAACATCAGTAATGGGCAACATACATGTGATCCATCAAGGAAAAACAACAAGCAAGAATAATAGTATTTTATTCCTTACAGGATAAAGATGTCCTTGGGGCCAAGCAGATTCACTGTTTCCAGAGCTTATAGACACCCTGGATGGACATACTTTTAAATTCTGACTCTGAATTGCCTGAAAATTCTTTCTATACCATATTAGGTAGCACGTTTCTTGAGGACACTCAACTTTATTTCTTTCATGTCACATCTCCGAGCAATGGAGGGCGGTATGGACAGATTTTCAGAACTACTGAGCGGGGGCCTGTGAGTAGATGGGGACTGAGGACAGGCAGGACGGCCACAGGGGCGTCTAGACAAAAGCAGCTGTCTGTGTCAGAGCGGAGCAGAGAGAGGCACAAACACCCTCCAGGTCCCTCACCAGCCGGAGCAGCTGGCTGAGACCTGTGGGTGTCTTGCCAGGTGGAAGCCACCAGGTGCCAGTCACTTGAGGAGCAGGAGGGAGGGCTGGTCCAGTCTTGTGTGCCACTATCTCATCTCCAGCCTGAGCTTAAGTGCTAAAACCAGAATTTGCTTCACATTCATGGGAACTGACATATGGTATAATTTTTTAAAATCTTTCAAGTTCCCTAGGCAGCTTTGACGTGAATATTAATACTAACATAATTTCATGATGATTAGAGAATACAATTAGGGGCTATTAATAATGACACAAATAATGACATTTAAGGCCTCATTTTAATTTGAGTAATATTCTGTCTGGTGGTATTTAAACAGCTCTGTCTAGCACAATTAGTATAGGGCTGGGGTGTAGACACTGCTCGTAGGACCCGTCAGTCCGGCTCACCGACTCACCTCCCTGCCAAGGGAGAGAGTCAGGGACAGAGGGCCCCGTTCCTGATGTCCGCTCGCGTGGTCCCTGGGACAGAAAGACCTGCATGCAGATTTCGGGAGCAGAAGTAGACAAGGACTGCTGGCGGCTGGAGCTCACTAAGCAGCCGCTTGCCCCCCACCCCTTGGGTGTCATGCTTTCCCAAGACTCAGGCTGTATAGGTTTCTAAGCGTATCAGTTGGCTTTTCATCAACTGGGACCAATACCGGAGAAACACAATGTAAAGGAGGAAAGATTTATTTTGACTCATGGTCTCAGAGCTTTCAGTCTGTTGTTGGCTGGCACCACTGCTTGTGGGCATGGCAGGCAAAAGGAACAAGGCCAGGGAGGAAGATGCAGGGGTCGACCACAGCTCCCAAGGTGGCACCCCCACCCCAGTGAGCTATTCTCCCTACCTAGCCCCACCTCCCGTTCCCATCACCTTCTGATAATGCCATCTAGTCATGAACCCATCCACTAATGTAGTTACACCCCTCATGACCCAATCACTCCAAAGCCCCCACTGAGCATGGCTGCTTTGGGGAATCAGGCCCTCCACGCATGGGTCTTTGGCACTGGGTATGAGAGGTGAGATGGTGACAAAGCAGGTGCCGCTGCCACTTAGAGCGCCCTCCCTGTGGGGATGTGTGGGGCGAGTGCCCTGGGATGCCCAGAGGCATCAGCCTCCTGCTGACATCACTCAGGGCTCTTCTTCATCATTTCCACAACACTCTGTACCGAAACTGTAACACTGTGTTTCCTGCTTCCCGGTGAAATCCTGCTGGACCTGCAGCATGAGGCTGGCTCCCCCCTGAGCCCCAGCAGGCTCCGGCCCCTCTCCTTCAGGAGCGCTACTCTACGTCTGTCCAGCACACACTCCTGCTGTCATGATCCCCGCTCTTGCCCACCTCCCCATCAAGTGGTCCTGTCTGTGATGAGCAGAACCTCGTCCTGTCTGCCTGTCCACCTTGAAGTCTTCAGCTCACAAAGGATACAGCTTGCTCTCAACAAAGGTTTGCTGAAGCCTGGCACAGTGGCGCACGCTTGCACTCTCAGCACTCCGGAGGCTGAGTGAGGCGGGAGGATCGTCTTGAGTTAGAGACCATCCTGGGCTATTTACTGAGTTTGAGGCCAGCCTGAACTAGATAGTGAGATCTTGTCTAAAAAAAATAATTAAATAGAAATAAGTAAATAAATTAAAATCTGCCTAGTGACCTGATGGCTAAATGTGGGTTCTGCCTTCCAATCTACAGAGCAAAGCAAAGAAAATAAACAACAAACTTCCTAATAAGTAAGGACTGGAAGGGGCAAGGGGATGGGAAAAGTAGAGGGGGGGGGGAAACGGAGGAGAAAGCAACATCTCTTGAGTGTTGATCATGTGTCAGCACGTGGCACACTTAAAAACCACTGTCTTCCTTCAACCTTGCAGAAATCCCACGAGATATATACTGTTACTGTTCTTACTTCACTGATGGTGAAACTCAGGTTCAAAGAGGTTAGTCGTCCACCTGGGCACACACTAGTATGTGGCTACTCCAGCCTTCAAAGCCACCTCTGTGTGAATCCAAAGCCCCAAAATGTGATCGTGCACTATATTAGCACAGGTGGCTGAGGAGGATTAAGACCGTGTGGGACACTCAGGTCACAAGAAGAAGGCAGCTACCTGCCAGTGGACATCGCAGACAGGCAGCCTATTGGTGTCCCTCCCACCTAAGGATCCTGCAGGCTCTGCAGTGGGAGAAATGGAACCTGCTGGCCACAGGCCAGCACAGGGAGCCCTGGAGCTGACGAGGGCTGGAAGCCTGCCCCCCTGGAATGGGTGGCACTGGACATGCCCAAAGACAGGGTCGGCAGGCAGCCAAGTCCATCCAGGCTGACGGTGTTTTGGCAGAGGCCAGGAAGGCTGCAGAGGCCAGGGCAGGGCCTGTGAGCAGCGGGGGAAGTTAAGTGGAACCCTTTCTGGGTAATTGACTCTGTCTGCCCGTAGGACCCCTGCCAAGCCCAGGCAGGCCCCAGCCTGACATGCCGCAGCCTGTCTGGAGCGTGTGCTATGGAGGCAGAGCGGTTGGCTGACAGCAGCAGTGACTCGGCTCTAAGATTCATCCCTCCGGTTGCAAGTTTGCTTATGTCCGAATCCCTGATGTGTAACTCAGGGAACCAATCTGGATCTATGCTGACAGCTGCCACAGTGTGGTCACCAAGTAAGGCGGCACAGAGCAGAGGACAGAGGCCTGAGAGAGGGGGTCTGCCGAGCTGAGTCTTCCCACCCAGCAGTGGCCACCCACCACACTCCCCACATTACACTCACACTATCAAGCAGGTCTCAGAAAAGCTCTGGGACCTACATGAGGTGATTCTCACAGCAGCTGAAAGCACTTGAGAGCCCCAGAGCTGGTCACTCACCAGTTTTTTTCTTCCACAACACAGCAGTTGTTTTCTACACTGACTGACCATTCTCCCGGCCTGTGTTTTCACAGTCAGCCCACCCAAGGCAGCATCAGAAACACCGCCTGCTTCGAAAGGGACGTAAGGTCATGAGGCCCTGGCCTTTTTAGGAAGCAGCTACAAACGGAACGCAAGGGACACAGGAGAGGGCACCTGGCTATGACACTGCCTGGAACCCAGGAAGGGGCACAGAAACAGAACCAAGACCCGAGCAAGACCAGCCTGCCTTGCCCAGCGTCCTCATTGCCTTCTAGGGGTGCTTCTTACTCACGTGTGACATGTTACACCCAACTTTGCCTCTCCCTGCCCCCACCTGCCACCTTCCCCAGTACTGCCGAGATCTTTGCTGGCCTGTTCCCCTGCAGCCCAGAGAAATCCAAAATGGCACGCAAAACCATCTCACTGCAGTCAGAGTGACAACACTGGTTTCTGTATCTTCAGGGCTTTGCACACCCCTCTGCAGAAGGACCAGCATTTGCAGGAAAGGTTATGCCCTTCAGTGCTGTTGGCCAGACTGTTAGAACAGGCTCCTAACTAACATCTGGGCTTCTAACTCTCCTCTCTTACCCCCTTGTTATACACACAGTGATTGGAATTCAACTCTCAAGAGGTAAAAAAATCACACTCAACACTTAATGAAGGGCTTATGGTATGCCAAATATTTTTCGAGGTATGTCTCATATTTTAACTAAGTGACCTTTACAACAACTCCATGCAGAAAGTACTGTTTCTCATTTCCATTTTACAGATGAGGGAACTGAGGCACAGAGAAAATAAATAATTTACTCAACTTTACAGTGCCCAAGGTTATAGTTTTCCCAAGGTTAGAGCCAGGAATCAAAATTACCACTCATTCAAAAGTGAAGCATAGCGATAGCGTTTTATGTACTCTTCATGCAAGGGTCCGCCCACCTCTCTCCCAGCTTAAGTCCCACCTGCTCCAAATATCTGTTCTAACCCCCTTCCTGCCTAACATGCAACACAAAGGGCCACTCATTCTGCCCGGGTATTACCAGCCTTGGTACGCTTTCTTTCAGGCTTCCTGCTCCCGGTGACACCCTTCTGCCACCTACTGCCACCTGCCTCCAATCCTCCCTTCTCATTCTCCATTCCTGGGCAAAAGCCAATGTCTCTACTCTTTAAACTCACTTCACAAAGCCACTTGTCCTGGTGGTGAGACCACAGCCTGGGACAGACGGAGCAGTCATGCTCTCTCATTCCCGGCTGTGCCACCTCAAGGAGGCAAATTTGCCCCTCGGTTGTCACTGCCTGTGGATAAAAGGATTTATGGGCAGGCCTTGTCATCCGAGTGAAGGAGACCATGTAGGAAAGCACCTGACTTCTAAGGGATTCTTGGTCAAGGTCGACATTTTCTTCTACTTCCTCCTACACAGCACTGAGCACTGCCTCTCTGGCCTTTAGCCGTTGAAGTCCTCCAGGAAACCGGGAGTTACTAGTGCAAGTGTTATGCGCTGTTAGTCTCTTACATCCCTTAAATACCTGCACTTCATTCTCTGTTAAACACTGATGCTCAACAAATGTCTTTCGTATAGATGTATCCGCTAAATGTATTCATTTAAGTGTCTGACCAGTGTCAGGATGTTCTGAAGGGATCCACCTCTCTCTGTCCCAAAGAAAGCTGATCAGATGACTTCTGAGTTCCCTTCTACCTGAGAGCCTAGAAGCTAACCATCCCGCCCCAGGAAGAGGTCGTGCAAAGCACAGAGCTTTCTGCCTGCCTCACGCTCTCTGTTACCACCAATGTCAACTTGAGGTCACACTGACTCTCCAGATCCATTTCTTCCTCCTCATATTTTCCTCCTCCTAATTATTTTTTTTCCAGGAGTCTGGCATTTCTAGTCCACACCAGGAAGCTGAAGTTCTCTGGCAGCCTCAAACCACGGCCACCACCAGTGGGGAAGTCAAACTGGCAAATAGAAATGTCACTCAATCACTTCCCGGCGCTTTCCTCTCCTTGCCCTTCCCCACCGCATATAATGAGAAATTCTTTTTGCTCAAATATTGTTTGAATTTCAAATACACAGTTTCCCTGGGGGTGACCAGATGAAAAGAGAAATCTGGTTTGCAACATAAGACCTCCATGCGAAAGTTGCATTGAGTGGGCACCGAAACTAAATTTTTATTGAGCTCCTTGAAGTGACAGGAGCACATCAAGGCAACCAAGCTCCTTTCTCACTGTGGTGTGCTTAAATTATTTTAAGTGAACCCCAAGGAAGCACCCCTCAAGGGGTGAGAAAAGAAGGGAAGGATTTTAAACGCAGTGGGAGAAATGATAAGTCTATTCGGAGCGTCTAACCTCTTCTTAACAGCTGCCCGGCTCCAGCCTTTCCGAGCTCCTCTCGGGGAAGCTCTGACTGTCCGGGAGTGTGGCAGGGTTCTGAACTCGGAGGGAGGGTCTTTCAAGCCCACAGGGCGGTGACAGTGAACCTTTCAGGATGAGTTTACAAACTGCAACCCCAAACCCATTTATTTTTCTCCAAGTGCCAACACAGAAATTACATGTAAATACTGAGGTTTCAGCTTAGAAACAACTCGTACATTGGCATCTTTTGTCTTAAAAGAAAAATAACACTTGTTCCATCGGTTTGCTACCGCTACTCGAGGGCCATGACTCTCGAACCCCTGCCTGCATAAAAATCACCTCAAGTGTTTCGGAGAAAAGATTCTGCTGTCCAGACCCTAACCTGAACAAATTAGTCTCCTTGTATAAAATGCAGAGCTCAGAATTTCATTAAATGCTTCCAGTTAGTTCAAAGATGCAATGAAGGGCCGGAGATTTGGCTCGGTGGTTCTGGCGCCTGCCTCGCAAGCACAAGGTCCCTGGTTCAGTCCCCAGTAACCACATACAACAATACTGGGCGTGGTATGCCCACTGGCAATCAGTACCTCATACCACAGATGCCGGGCTTGGTGGCTGAAGCCTGTCATCCCAGCACTCGGGAGGCAGAGGCAGGAGGATTGCTGAGTTCCAGGCTTGCCTGGGCTACATAGTGAGCTCAGGGCCAGCCTGAACTACAAAGCGAGACCCTGTCTCAAAAAAAAAAAAAAAAAGGTGCAATGAAGGTAAGATGTACACAGAAACTTACAGTACGCAACCTGCCTAAAATGGCAGGCGAATTTGTATACACATGAAAATAGGTGTTTTTCTGGGATACAGAGTCATAGCTTTGCAATAATTTTTAGAAGTATCTGCAACCTAAAACAGGTTTAATAGATCTGCAGCCTGGTTTCTCAGGTTCCTTGCAGCTGGAAAGTAATATGCCCGTGACACTTTGTTTTTAAGAGTTACTTGTACTGGACGGGGAAAAAAGGTGAATCTCTGGGTTCTGGAAGAATGACCCCTGTGCGGGGGTCATGAGGTGAGAGGTCTATGGACACTGGTGGGAGTAAAAGACCCATTGAAAACTAATGAGGCATTCTCGCAGTGAAAAACGGGTGGGATTTGTTATTTCAGCAGTCCTGCCTGTGACTCAGCTGACAGCTGTGCCCAGCTTGGCCTCAGAATCTGGACATCCGAAGCCAAGTCCACGGAGAATGGTGATTGTCCAGGATTGGTTATTCTGAGAGCTCCATCACTGAGCCCGATCCGTGAGCTCTATATAACTGGCTGGAGAATCGGCTTGCAAGTGTGAGTTACAAGGGGGTGCTGGTGGGGGCAGAAGGGAAAGGGCTGATAAAAAGAAGAGTACAGGACCCTGCATAGTTCCCCAAGATTAAAGAAGCCTCTCAGAGCCCACAGAGCTTGATCCAATGAATGGGAGGGGGGCTTAAGTCTTGTGAAAACATTGAAAGTGGACTTTAAAGGAAAAGATCAGGTCAGGGAGAGAAAATGAGCCTTTCCCAGGTCTTCTCTTAGGAAGATCAGTCACAGCTCTTGTACTTACCTCCCGAGGGCCTGGCCACATCTCAGAATCTGGGCTCTGACAGCCCATAGCCAGCCCTGCCTATAGCACTACCCTTGCCAAAAAGCAAGGGCCAGCCTTGGGGCTTCCCAGACCCACCGTCAGCTGCCTAAGTGCTCAGCCACGCTCATGAAAGGGCCCCTCTTCCTCTCTTTTCAGCCCTGCGCTCTAATTTATCCTCCCCTTTGATAACCAACTCCAAACACATTCAGCCGAGGCCGGGCCATCAGTGCACAAAGGCCTGCGCTCTCTCGGCTGAATGCAGCACTTCACTCTTGGGGGGATTTCTATAGAAGGCAAAATCCACCAAACAAGCTATTACACTTAAATCAGACAATGCCCGAGGTGGCAGCAAGGAGACCAGCGTTAACGACTCAGCTAGCAGCGGGCTTCTCTATTTTGAAGCTCTACCCCAGCATGGGAGAGCAACCCGCCGCCCTTCCCAGCCTCTGCCAGATCCCTGTCCTCCTGCTCCGGGACTAGAAAGGTGACCCTCGGTGTCTGCTGGTTCTCTGAATCCGGAGTGCTGATTCCCCCCAGGCCCATTCTACTGACTTCTGATTCCCTCTCTGCTCGGGAATAAGAACAGAGCAGTGAACTCCCTTCTCTCACCTTCATTGTAAAGAAGAGGAAACCATGGTAACTGCTGAAAGTCACAGAGGCAGCTGGTGACAGAGCCGGGACTAGAACCCTGGCCTCTCAGCTCGTTCAATTAATGCAAGAACTAATACTAATTGGATAATATTCATAAAGTACCTAGCATAGTATCGGGCATATAAATGCACTCAGTAAGTCTCAGCTGTTGTTCCTTGTCATCTGGCAGCGGCTCCGTTCTTCCATCCACGGAGTGCCTATCATGAGACAGGCACTCTGCCAGCTGCCTGGCAGAAGGCAGTGAACTTGAGGGTGCCACACCCCTGCCCTCTGGAGCTTCCTTTCTAGTGGGAGATTTCAACAGGCATTGGCAGTAATGAGTGAGGGGAGGAAGCGAAGTGGAGTGTAAGTAAAGGCTGCTTTAGGATCTCAGCTGAGGCTGAAGGCTGTCAAAGCCAACCAGGTGAAGAGCAGTAAGAAGGCGGGGCCAGGCTGCTTCCGCAGTTTTCTAGACGAAGGGAATAATCCAACGTGCAAAGGGAAGGAAGGAGCATAGACAAATGAAGACACAGTGCTTCGACGGAAAGGGAAACAAGATGTCTGTAGGCTGGAGTGCTGAGTGAGAGGGAGTGAAGATGGGGTGCCGTCCGGAGGGAGGCCGACGGCCACGAAATCTAGAGCAAGAAAAACAGGCCAAGTCAGCTCAAGAGCAATGCAGAAAACCATGGAAAGGAGTCGGGCTTCTTAGCTGAGAAACACAGCATGATCCCCGGACACGCCGGAGATCGGAGGGCGCATTACGGGGATGGGTTGGCAACAGCAAGAACAGCCAGCAGGCTAGCACCAGTGTAGCACTTGCCCCATGATCTCTCTCAACACGTTATTTGGCTGTCATCTCGAGTCACCAAAAAAAAAAAAAAAAAAACAAGTCCTTCCATTAACAGAACTGATGGAGGTGGAAATAAGCTGCAAGAAGAGAGCTGTGGCCACCAGAGCAGAAGAACAGAACAATGGCGCTCCCACAGCCACTCGGGTCATTACCCAAAATGCCCGAAGCACCACAGAGTGAGATGAAGATCTTATCCACCAACCAGATATGTGACCTTGGGCAACCTCCATTTCCCCATCTGTACGAGGACATTTACTAAGTAATTGGTAAGCTGCCTCGCAGTCCTTACATTCTATGTTTTCATTACTTGAAATATATATTCTATATTTCTTATTCTAAAATGTTTGCTTTGCACTTTAATGTTTGTAAAACTAGGTTTTATGGTGGTTCTCAACTTACAATGGAGCAAATGCAGCTCATCAAAATCAAATATCCTGGGCCGGAGATTTAGCTCAGTGTTTCCAGTGCCTGCCTCCCAAGCACAAGGTCCTGAGTTCGATCCCAGTAACCACATACAATGCTGGGCATGGTGACTCAGGCCCATCAGCAATCAATACCACATACCACAGTGCCGGGCGTGGTGGCTCACGCCTGTAACCCCAGCACTTGGGAGGCAGAGGCAGGAGGATTGCTGTGAGTTCGAGGCTTGCCTGGGCTAAATAGGGAGCTCAGGGCAGCCTGAACTACAAAGAGAGACCCTGTCTCAAAAAAAAAAAATCAAATATCCTGTGCGATGATCAAATATACTATCTCTTTGGGGTTCTTGTCGTTCAGTCCAGGAAAGGCCTGCCTCTGAGGGAAGCCAGGAAAAGCTGAGAGGCGCTGCTCTCCGGAACAGCTCCAGCCTCTCCTGGCCACCTGCCTGAGCACCCTGTTTTTCAGGAAAGCTTCTTCCTGAAGACCCAGGCTCTCTGCCCTCAGGCCTATAAGGACATTCTGTGAAAAGTCACAATAGCTTGTCCAATAGCTCTAGCAGCTGTTAAAATCAAGACCAAAGTTCCAAAGGTTTTGGAGAAAGTGAACAACAACAACAACAAAATTCAGAGTGGAATAGGAGAACAACAAAACCAGTTCTGAGCTGGTTTTGGCTGGAAAATGCTCTCCATCCATGGCTTTAGGGCGCAAGCCACACAGCATCCAGAGGCTCACAGCTGCATGGAACAATTCAAAAATTGCCTTGTTGGACTACAACGTGCCAATTTTTCAAATCTAGAGCCATTTTCACTATTACAGTGTGTGCAGCCTAAGCCTGGAGAATTTTGTTCTGGGAGGGAAAATTGATACTGAGGTTACCATTAACCCCCATTATCTCAGCACGCCCCATGCCGAAACTATTCTTGGGAACCGAGGGGGCTAGAAGAAGCCATAGGGGCCCACGGTGAGGTTGGTGCCCAACATCACAGGTGCTAACGGCCACAGTCCATTAGCCCCACGTCTTGGAAGGGTGTAAGAGCGAGTAAAATGGCGGGAGAGGGCAAGGGAGAGGAAGAGGCAGCACAGAGAGGTCTGGCAATGCGCTTTCCTGGGAATTCCCAAGCTTCGCTCGTTCGCCTGCGCCCCGCACTCCATGTGGGCGGCCTGGGAACTCTCATGCGCTGGGGGAAGGAACGAAGGCTCACAGCTGCGCAGACCCAGAGTCCTCATCCCTGCTGTCTTTGCCAGCACAGCCCTGCGCTGGATGGAGCTTTTTCCAGCAGCTGGCTCAGAAGCTGCCCCTGTCGTCCCATTCTCGTACCCAGCTGCAAAAGGTCCAGATCCCGCAGATGCGGAAGGATAAGGCAGCTGTTTTTGTCTATCCCAGGTGCTATACGTGGAAAAGCACTCCGACTCTCTCAACGCAGTTAAGAGTCAGCAGCCTTAATCATGCGGTGTGTGATGACCTCCACCTTCCCACCCACCAACCCCTCCGAGAATCAGGAAGAGAAAGCCACTACGTGGACAACGAGGGCACCAGGTGACCATTTGCCGCCCACTTGCGCATCTCATGAGCATCATTTTTCTGCATTCTGGTGGCACAGTGCAGGCACTTCGAATCCAGAAAGCCCGGGGCTGACTTCTGGCTCTGCCACTTGAACCTTGGACTAGTAACTTCCCAGTCTGTGAGCCTCTTTTTGTTTTCTGATAACCTGAGAGCAAAAATAAACACCCAGCCGGGCGTGGTGGCTCACGCCTGTCATCCCAGCACTCGGGAGGCAGAGGCAGGAGGATTGCTCAGTTCGAGGCTTACCCGGACTACATAGTGAGTTCAGGGCCAGCCTGAACTACAAAGCGAGACCCGGTCTCAAAAAAAATAAATAAATAAAAATAAACACCCACAATGTTGTTAGCAACATTAAATTAGATAATATAGGAGAGTGACCTATAGCACTCAAAAAATTGCCCATGTGCACAGCTGCACATTTGTATCATCGTCCCTGTCACCAGAATGCTCTGCTCAGCTGTACGTTCATATATATTTAACTAATTAATGAATTTGATATCTATAGTACATATGCAAGTTTATGGACAAAACGCAGCAACCTGCACCCATTCTAAAATGTCTCATCGTCATTCACAGAATGGCACGGTCTCCTCCTCCTCCTCCTCGGCAGAGGAGTTTGCTTCAGAGTCTGGGTACTGAGCCTATGTTGTTGGCCAGCTCTGACCTTTAAAGTTCCTCTCCCTTCCCATCCCGTCCCTGCCCAGCCCCCAGCACCATCATCGTCTCTCCAGGGACAGCTCACAAGCTGTCCTCTTTTCCTCTCCAGAGGGTCTTCTAACCGAGTGCAGCAGAGGAAGGTCCGGCAGGCGCCGGGAGAACTGGAGAGGGGAAGGGGCGCGGATCCACAGCACTACGGTGGGCTGGCGATGCGCTGGGCGCGGGGGCACAGGACGAGCGAGCGCCCTCCCAGCGGGGCCTCCGGGCGCTGCTTTGAGAGCGGTGGCAGAAGGTGCACGCGCAGCTCAGCGAGAGGAGAGGCCCCCGCGCCAGGGAGGCGGGCCGGATGGGCGTCACCGGGAAGGAGGCCCGCAGAGGACGCGCCCCAGGAGCCCCAGGAGCCGGGCAGGGCTTGCTCCGGTGCCTGCAGACCCTGGGAATTTGACCTCTCCGAGTCACCGGGCGGCCGGTGCAGTGGGGAGGGCAGTGCAGGGCGAAGTGCTGACGGGACGTCCCTGTCAACACAATGTTCCGCCTGGCCGGGCCTTCATATATAAAGATATTTAGTGAATTAGTTAATTAATGAGAGGAGTTTGATTGATAGATCATATGGAGCTCGCAGCAGGGCGAGTCTGACCCCGATAAGGCCGCCTCGGCTGCAATCCGTCCCCCTCATTGGTCGGGAGAGCGCGGTCGCTCCGGCAATTTGCATGCATTTAATGTAGCTCTTTAATAGGATGTAATGTTAGCGAAAGCCAAAAGCACAGCAGCTGTAACTTAAAAGACAGCCCCATTACTGCAAGCCTTATAATTAGGGTAAGAGGGAGACTCGGTCTGCCATATGTTAAACTCTTTTGAGGTTAATAGCTCTGTAAGATTTTTGCAATTTAAAAAAATTGCACTTGAAGGATGACAAGGCTCATCAATGAGGCGCCTCTGCACCCGAGGGAAGGGAAGAAGGATCCCGCGTCCCCAAAGACCCCTCTGCCCCGGGACAGGGCAGACTGGCCTCTCTCCTGCCGCAAAGCCGCCCAGCCTCCCCTTCCTGCTCTCTGCTCTGCGCCAGCTCTCCCCACCCGGGCTCCATCTGCGCAGAGCTGCTCCAGCACTTCGCGGAGTCGCACCTCGCCCCGGCCCGCGGCTCCCGCAGGCTCGGAGCAGCCGGCCGGGGGAGGGTGGCGCCCGGCAGGGCCGGCGAGGAGCCTCGCGCGCTTACCTTGCAAAGTCTGGCAACTCCAGAGCAATTACGGGGCCCCGCAGGCTATCTGGAGCTGATTGCACAGCGGGCGGAACCAGGGAGCACGCAGCAGGCGCTGCCCCGGGTGGGGGCGGGGCGGGGGCGGTTTGCCTAGGACGTGCTTGATAACTACTTGCCGCAGTCTTGAGGGGCCTGTCCCCTCTGTGGCCAAGCCCATGTGAGGAAGGGACACGAGTTGAGCGTGCGGCGAGGTCCTGAGCTGGAGGGAACCGACGCCAGCACGTGGGCTGCCCCTGCACCCAGGACCCGCTGCGCTGCAGCAAGTGACAGAAAGGCCTGGGTGGCGCTCAGCAAGTCCCAGGAGGAGCCCAGCTGTGCCGGCCCGGCCTGGGTCCCTGTCCCAAGCCTCCCTCCCCGCGGGCCGGAGGAGGGGGTGCTGGGAGAGTCCTGCAGAAACAGGAGCCGGCTCTAGAGAGGAGCGGCCTCGGCCTGGCTCAGCTGCACGGCCCCCTCCCTTGGTCTGCGCGGGGCGGCGGCAGCAGAGCGGATTCTCTGTCCTGAGCTCTGCCTCCCGCAACCTTCCCTCCTCCTCACTTCGCCCCCAAGCGTGTGGGCGTCCTACAAAGTTCTGATGACAGACCTTCCAGACGAAACAACAGGTGAAAAGAGAAAGCCCTGGTCCTTTTGGTAAGAGCGCCCCCCCCGGGGGGGGGGCTCTTGTTAGAAAATTACAGGGGCGATAAAATGACTGCTAATTGCACAGTTATCTGATTATCTCTGGTACCAAAAATACATGAGACCCTTTCCCCCTCCCAGCCACTTAAAAAAATCTCAGGGAGGGCCGGAGATTTAGCTCAGTGGTTCCAGCACCTGCCTAGCAAGCGCGAGGTCCCTAGTTCTAGTCCCCGTAACCACATCCAGTGCTGGGTGTAGTGACTCACGCCCACCGGCAATCAGTACCACATACCACAGATGCGGAGTTTGGTGGCTCACGCCTGTCATCCCAGCCCTCGGGAGACACAGGCAGGAGGATTGCTGAGTTCGAGGCTTGCCCGGGCTACATAGTGCGCTCAGGGCCAGGCTGAACTACAAAGCGAGACCTCTTGGTGAAAAGACATCTGTCTTCCCGAAGCAGGAGGGACCGAGGAATCGGAGCAAAGAGATGTGTGTGCCAAGAAGATACCGGGAGTCCGATACACCAGCCAGGGTAAAAGGTTTGGGCAGAGTGAGGACCCAAGGCCGGAAGAGAGCGGCAGCTGCTGAGTGTTCTTGTGAACTACATTCACCAGAGCTAAGTGGGATTAAGAGATCATTTAATTCCAGCACCGTCCTATTTCATAGGTGAGACCAGTAGAGGTTAGGCTACTTTTGTGTTCAGAGACTTGGGAGCCCGCGGAGGGAGGGAGGGAGGGAGGGAGAGGGGGATGGAGGGCGGGTGGGGGCTGCTCACACTCGGGCTCTGTTCTCATCCCTCACTGCCTTTCTGGGACTCAGTTTTTAGGGCCAAGATGAAAAACAAACAAACGCCTTTGCCTTTGCCATCTTGATTTTAAATGCCACTTACTGGTAGCTGCTAAAAGTAGACCCAGCCATGTGTGGTGGTGGATGCCTGTGATCCCAGCATTCCGGGAGGCTGAGCCAGGAGGATCACAAGTTGAAGCTCAGCCCTGGGCAGTTTAGTGACTTGGCAAGACCCTGTCTCAAAATAATGTAAAATAAAATAAAAGAGGCTGAGAATGTAGCTCAGTGCGTAGGCCCTGGGTTCAGTCTACTCCCCACCAAAGTGGGCCCAACTCCAGCTGCTAATTTTTGTTAGTGTTTTATGATCTATAAAGAATCCCCACCTCCTTTTTCTCACACTTCTCTCATACTTACTCTATTCTTTGACTATCCCCACTGTTCTTTTTTGTTTTGTTTTGTTTTGTTTTTCGAGGCAGGGTCTCACTTTATAGTTCGGGCTGGCCCTGAGCTCACTATGTAGCCCAGGCAAACCTCGAACTCAGCAACCCTCCTGCCTCTGCCTCCCGAGTGCTGGGATGACAGGCGTGAGCCACCACGCCCGGCATTGTGGTATGCAGTACTGATGGCTGGTGAGTGTGAGCCCCCACACCCAGTATTGTTGTATGTGGTTACCGGGATCGAACCAGAGACCTTGCACTTGCCAGGCAGGCACAGGAACCACTGAGCTAAATCTTCAGCCCGCTATCCCCATGTTTAAAATGGGTTTAACTGAGGCTTGGAGAATGTAAAGAATTCCCCAAACCTCGGAGTTGGCATGGGAGTGACTAAGGCTCAAAACACTGTGTCTCGGAGCCTTTCTTGGGGGTGGAAGCCAGGACTGGAGGGATTTTCCTGCACGGGACTGCCGACATAGAAATAAGGTGCTGAGGCCAGGTTTCGTGATTTTCTTTACACTTGTTATTTTTGTAAGCCAGCTCTCCTTCCGCTTGGATGTGGCCCAGTCGTCTGCGGCTCTTTTCCCACGGGAAGGCTCTTCACTCGGTGCACCAGCCTGCAGTGTCACTTTCCAGTCACCGGTGACGCTTCAGCTCCTTGACGGAAGAGGTGCTGGCAGGCTGCAGGCAGACTCCACGCTGCTTCCTGTTCTCCCTGTCTTAGCCTCGGCAGCCTTTCAGGATTAGGGAACTCCAGCATTGCTCTTCCCGGGCTGCCACAGTCAGAGAAGGAAGGGGTTCTGAGGCCCCTTCTCCATGAACTTTGGGAGTGCTGTGCTGACGTGAGCACCATAGCACCTTTCCAGAGACTTCTTGGCAGTCCAAGCCATTGCTTCCTTAATCCCCATCAGGTGCTCTCCTGCGGAGCAGCAACGGTTGCTTCAGAATTACTGTCCACAGATCAATACCCAGCCGATTACGGAGCCTGGCACACAGTCAGCAGGGCTCGCTCTGGAGGCGTGTGGAGACGCATGCAGGAACACAGGCTGCCTTCATTAGGGCGGCTGGACCCCGGGTGGGGGCGGCGGAGGGTCACAGACTTTCCAGCCTGGCAGGCGGGGCTGTGCGGCCAAGGCTCTGAACGGAGGATGTGAGAGGAGGGCCTGTGGGAACTGCCTCAGAGGGTCTTCCGGGGGACGGGAGGCTGCCCCAGGCCTCATCCCTCATCGAGCCAGCTCCCAGCATCTTGTCCCCTACGAGTTAATGAAAAGTAAACAGCCCGAGGTTTCCCATGGGCCACCCCTTCCTAGGCGCTCCCTCGGGCCAAAGAGGTCAGTGCTCAGTCGAGCAGGATGTGTGAGGCCACAGCAGGCAAGGAGCCACGGTTCAGGGCGTGGCGTGGGCTGCAGGGAAGCTTCCTGAGACTGCAGCCCACCGGTATCAGCGTTGCCCCTGTGTTCCAAATGCGACCACGCAGAGACGAATCAGCCTCAGCATTCTAGGGGTTAGTGACTATGCAGGGGGTGGGGAATAGACTCACGCCTACTTGATTTTGAGAATTTAGGCCTCTGGGAGGCTCACAAACTCAAATTACAAAGGGGAGGAAATTTGTGCCAAAGGGTGAGACGATCTGAGTAAAGTCAGGTCAGGTCCGGAACTGTGTCTGGGCTCCTGCTCTCGTGCTCTTCCCGCAATAATTTAGTAGGTGGCCAACTTTAAGTAGGCACCAGCCCTCTGTCACTGAGCCGAGCCAGGGTGGCTTGTCTTCCTGGCCTTTACCTCCTCCGGCCACTTTCCTCACCACCTTTTTTCTTATAGGTTCTGATATATTATTAGCAGCAGGGGATTCATCTGACAGAGGGACTGATAACATTTAAATTATGAATAGAAAAGGAAATCTCCTTCTCAACCTCATCTGTTGCCAGGGAACGGAGCCTTGGCCAGGATGGACATAGCAGAAATGGGGGCAGGAGGAAAGGGTGGCACAGGTCAGAGAGAGAACTGATGAGCCAGCTGGAGTGCCCTGGTCAGCTATGGAGAATACGCTCACAGCTGACCTTCTGCAGTGAAGATGGGGACAGATACACCTTGTGTTCCTTTAGTGTGTTTGACAAGCTCCTGCCTCAGGGCCTTTGCACAATCCCTTCCTTTCCCGTAGTCTGGATAAGTGGTCCCCAGCTCATAGTGCTGTTTGGAGATGGTAGCCCTTTAGGAGGTTGGGCCAAGTTGGAGAGCCTTACGTAGATACCTGGAGCGGAGTGTGACCACCGGACTGCTTCCTCTTCCTCTCTTTGGCTCCCTGATCATGAGGTGGACAGTTCTACTCCAGCACGATGGGCGGCCTCGCCACAGGCACAGCCAGTGGAGCCGATGGGCCACGAGCTGGACTCTTCAAAAACCTGAGCACCAGAATAAATCTCCGTAAGCTGATTACTCCAGGGATTGTTATGGTGACAGAAAGCTGACTGCCATTTCCCTCTCCCAACGATTCCTTGCTACCGGCACGGCTCAACGCTTGGGCTCTGCTGTAACGGCAGCGTGGCAGGGGAGGCCCACCCTGTATACCCACGTGAAGCTGCATCCCCTGACCCTGCCGTGTGCCATGCCATCTCCTTCCTTGCTGTCCGGTCCTCCACGTCACTAACAACACGTGATCTAGTATATACATCACAGTTATTTACTGTGTTTTCTGGCATGTTTTACCTTGTCACCACTAAAAAGCAAGTGTCAAGAGCAAGGATTTGGTGTGTTTTGTTCACGGTACATACAGCTCTGCTAATGCACTAGGAGAAAGTAAATGTTGAGTAAAGCCATGAATTAATGATTCATTAATCAAGAGTCTGCAGCTATCAGATACCTCGTAGGAGACACCACCAAGTAAAGTGACACTCTCAATTTGTGATGAAAAGATGGGGGCCAAAGAGGTTGAAAAGGGATTTTGTGGAGAAACAGAGAAGCTACCTTTTCTTCTCCTTTCTTCTGTTTCCTCTTCTTTAGCATTTTCAGTCTATATATTTGTTCGTCTATCCTTCCATTCACTTGTTCATTCATAAAATATTTACTGGAGACATTACTAAGTAATCAACATGCAAAAATAATATATGCTTTTAAATTATTATTAAAATAACCCTTGTCACTATATTAAACATAATGTTATTGTCCAGCACGTTCTAGGCATCTTGCTAAGCATTTGACACATGTTATCTCCTTTGAACAGCTAAGCACAATACTTCTTTACCCTCATTTTAAGCATGATAAGGAGGGTAAGCGAACTGCCCTAGCTACACAGTGAAAAATGGAGAAGGTAAGACCTAGGCTAAGGTCTGCTTCACTCTAAACCTTTCTCCGGCTCCACTCCATCTGCTTTCCTGCCACCCCCACTTTCTTTTTCATTCCTGCCTCTGAGACCGAAGTAAATGGTCCAACCAAGGAAGTAGGAGAGTCAGCCAAGGCCCCACGGGGCTAGAGCCCCTGGAGGCTTCGCGATCCTGCAGCTCCACTGGAGCTACCTCTCCTTAGCCCATCTGCTGGCCTACTCCCAGCCCCCACTCGGAGCCCCGCATACAGATGCCGGTGCGATTCACAGCACCAGGATCGGTCCCTGGGAAAGAGGGCTCGTAAAACCTTACGGCAGTTTTACAACATATTCTTAGCTTTTACAGGCATGCTGGGCGGCTGAGGCCCATGCGCAACGAAGTGCCTTGGGTGATGGGCGGCTCTGTGGTCCTAGAATTGGTGGGAACAGCTGCACAGAAGACCATTTAGCTGCCTACTTGAGGAAGGGCAAGACGACGGATCGTGTCTTCAACTCCTGCCGGTTTAAAAAGCCCTGTCATACTGGCTGCCCACCAGGCGACAGGTAGACTTTCAGGGCCACGCCTGAGGAACTTCGCGCCAAGAGATTGCCTAAACCAGTGAGGACGAACCTGTCAGAGCTTTTAGTGATACGAACAGCCTGCTGAAGCACGCGTGCCATAGGTTCGCCACGCTGTGAACGTGAGGGCCCTTCTGGGACTTGGGTACACAATTGTTGTTTTTTGTTTGTTTGTTTGTTTTTTGAGACAGGGTCTCGCTTTGTAGTTCAGGCTGGCCCTGAGCTCACTATGTAGCCCAGGCAAGCTTCAAACTCAGCAATCCTCCTGTCTCTGCCTCCCGAGTGCTGGGATGACAGGTGTGAGCCACCACGCCCGGCTTGGGTACACAATTGTGTTCTGATCTGGATGAAAGCAAGACTCTCACCCCTCATGGGGTCTCAGTCCAGGCTCTGTCTATCCCAGAGAAGCCTGGGGACTTCTTCTGCATGTCTGTGCGCTCGCCGGAATCCTACTCAGCTTTCTCGCTTCCTTCATAGCCCCTCCCACTCCACTGTGCAAGATGCCCGTCAGTCACTGCCAGTGCATAACCCGGTAAGCACCAGAAACCAGGCCCAGAGCTCACAGCGCCAGCTGATAGGCCCAGCTAGAATTACAACCCACTTTATTTATTTGAATCATTTCAAATTCTTCATCTCATATGAACAAAATGGACCTGGTCACTCCTAGTTTATAGATGACGAGACAGGCTCGGAGCAATTGAGCGATTTTGCACATACCCCACAGTAGGAACTCGGAGAAGCCGAACCTGAGCCGGGAGTCCACACTCAACTCCAAGTCTCCCCTTCCCTTAGGGGAGCTTCAGAGAGTCCTCTGGGGCCCCTCACTCTTCGCTGGACAGTGTTTCTGAGTTGCCTGCATTTGTCCTTCTTGCTTGGAGCCCAAGCTGATTTCCTTAGCTACTTTGACCCATAGTGGGTGGAGTTGGCAGGTTAGGAAGTGGGTAGCTGGGAGGTCGCCCAGGGTCTCCCCACAACTGACACCACCCCCCAGCCACCACACCTCTTCGAGCTCAGCTCGCCCACACCAGGACCCAGGTAATTCCCCAAAGGCTGGGTTTTGTCACCGATTTTCAGGAGGACATAGTGACCTCGGGAATCACTTTGTCCAGGACTTCGTGCACTCCTCTGATACGTCTTTTCGGCTAGCACTGCATCCAGCCTTCTCTTTCTCTGCGTGTTTCCCATGAAGCTTTGCCAGGTTCCTCCTTCTTTGCAGCACGAGGTCCCTTTGTAAGATGATCTTGGTCGTGTGCTCTTCTAGTCCCTCTCACCCCTGGAGCCTCATCTCCCTCTGGGCTTTGCCTCCTGCCTCTTGCCCATCACTGGCACTGCCTACATCCCCCATAAGGCCCCCTGATCTTACCCACCACCCTCAGTGCTCCTGCGCTCCTGAGCTCTTCCCTACTGGAAGGCCTTTCCCGGCCTGCTGGTCTACCAAACACCTACTTCTCTGTTCAAGACACCCGCACCTAAGGACAGGGCACCGCTAGCTCTCCTCGCTTCTCTCTGCAAAGCCTTTCCTGATATGCACCTTCTCTCCTGCCAGAAATCTGACAGCCCCACTCTGCCCAGGGACCTCCAGCCCTCAGAACCTGGTCTGAGAGCATTTCGAGAGTAAAGACTCTGTTGTCCCTCGCTTGTCACAGAGCCTCAGACACTGTACACACTCCTCCACATGTCCTCACTGAATCCATGAACATCAGAACATGAGAGGTTGTCCGTGTGCAAGTTGAAAGATAAGAAATCCACAGCAACACAGAGCTTATAGCTTCACCCATGTCCACACCGGGAGGTTTAGGTAAGATTATAAATTTATAGCCACCTTAGGTAACTTAGTGATTTAGAAAGAACTTGTCTCAAAACATTTTCTTAAAAGGGATGGGGAGATGTAGATTAGTTGCAAAGTCTCTAGGATCAATAAAGAAAAAAGATAAAGAAGAGTAAGGAAAGGGAACAGAAGAGAAGGGGTGGGAAGGGGAACAGAGGGGAGCAAAGGGAAGGGAAGGAAAAGGAAAAATTCTGGTATAGACAGCAGGCGCTGCTCTCCAGGAAGAGTCCAGTTATGCTAAGTAAAATGAGTGACACCAAAGGATACATATCATGTGATTCCACACATAGAGAGTATCAGAAGTAGGGGATTCCCAGGGACAGAAAGCAGAGCGGTGGTTGCCAGACACAGGAGCAGGGAGGATGGGGACTCGATGTCTCTTGGGTGCAGAGTTTCAGTTTGGGCAGACGGAAAGAGTTCTGGAGACGGGTAGTGTGCTAGTTACAAACATCGTGAATACTGAGCTGCACACTAGAAAGTAACAAAGGTGGAGCATTTGATGTGGTGCGTACTGTCACAATAAGAATGCGGAAAAATGTTCTCCCCTGTATGCCCAGCTCTTAGAGAGGTGTGAGCACTGTGGGAAGTTCAAGATGCTCTTTGGTTAATGGAAAGAAGAAGGGCTGAGGGCCGGAAGAGACAACCAGAGGAAGAGCTGAGGGGACAAAGAGGAACAGTATTGGACCTGGAGTCCGGGGCCAAGAAACACCTTTGCCCAGAAGTTTGCACCGCAGTAAGCTGGTCACATTCTCTCAGAGCATGGCACTGGCACTCGATCACCCCAGTAAATGGAGGGACAGGGATCTATCAGGCAGCATCTGCCCCAGCCTGGCACTTCTTGCTCTTCCTCTTCAGAGTGAACGGAGAGAGGGAAGTGACTAATGTTTATGCTCACGGTGTTCACTGGACTCCCCATGGCAACCCTGAGAAGGAAGAATTATGACTGTAGAGCTAATGCAGCTGAGACTCAGAGAGATCCATTCAGTTGCCCAACATCATACTGTGTCACTTACAGCAGTCAGAGGCTCTCCTGGAAGCAGAAGATCAGTAGGACAGAGTCCCCGGTGCAGAAACACATGCCAGAGAGAACACTGTGATTCTATAGGCAGATGGGCATGTGCCTGGGCTGCACCAGGGCAGAGGGGGAAGGTTTGCAGCTCGGGCCTGGGACATGCCAAGAAGGTCCCTGAAGGTAGGGAAAATTCCCGGTGTGTGTGTGTATGTGTGTGCACGCACACATGTGTGTGTGTGTGTGCACGTGTGTGTACGCACATGCATGCATGGGGGGGTGTCTTCAGTTACCCCTAAATGCCACAGCACGTACCTACCCCCACTTGCAGAACATGGAGCTTCAAGTCCCCCTGCTCTCCCCTTCCCCAGCACAGCCAGTGACCATCCAACCCCTGCCTCGCAGAACAGTGTTTAAGAGACACATATGCACACATTTTATTCCTGAACTTGCACAAAAGTACAGCCGTTTGTCAACTTGCAGGCCTTGCATTTCTGGGCTGCCTTGCTGTGTGTGCCCCACGTACTCTTTGGCTCCAGGGGATGCTGGAAAACAAAAATGACAACACCTTCATTGCCCTGAACCTTGATCTCTTACTGGTCCACCTGGTGTACCTCTCTTACAGCTCTGAGGGGGATGCCCGAGGTATTGGTTGGAAGCAGGCAAGCTGCAGTGTGGAAGCACCAGGGAAAGGGACAGCATGACATTGATCTCTCTTCGGCAGCACAGACTAGGAGGAAGCATATTAGGGGAGGGACCCACCAATCCAGGCTGATTGCAAAGAGTGCTTCACTCACGCAGCTTCTGCCAGGAAAGTCTGACTATAAAAATCTAAGTCAGTGTGGTAATGGAGGGCTCATTTATTGAGCATCTATTATTTGTACTTTCTTGCTACATGTGTTTAGATTTTTCGGTCGTAGCTACAGCCCAGAGGAGCAACTACCTGGAACACAGGGCAAATCAAAATGTCAAGAGATGCATTCCAAATGTTCTCACAGTCCCAGGGCAGAGCGAGGTGCTCAAACCCTGGCACTGTCTCCAGCCAGCCAGCCTGTAAATGCTGAGTTTCCGGGAGAGTTGGGAACAGATTGAATCGATGACAGGAACCATTATTCTTCTCAGATAGACGAGGCTATGGCCAGAGAAGGACTACACTTGCCCAGGCAGCAGCAGAGGCTATTTCAAGCCTTGGAACAGAAAAGAAGAAAGACATTGACACCCCAGCTAGTCTGGAAAGCACAAACAGTCAGGCTTCAGGATGAGACAGGGCTGGGTCAGATCTTCACTCTTCCACTTCATAGCCTGGTGACCTTGGGAATGCTCTCAGCCTTTCTGAGCCTGGGGTCTGCGCCCATAAGAGAACGTCAAACCTCCAATGGCAGAGTTGCTATACAGGTGAAAAGGGTGCCTGTAGATAAAGTTTCTAGCATCTACCTGGTCTATAGTAAGACTGTGTCGATGGCAGCTGGTATCAGTAGCGTTACTATCGTTAGTGAGTGTTCTTATGTTTAGCTAAGATGTACCTGGGTGTTCCTTTGGGCCTCTGTTTGATTTGTTCGGTGTTCACGTAGACCATGTGCCCTAGAAGTTTCCCAATACCGCTTGAAGAGATCTAATTTCTGAGTATGGGATTTTGCTCAGTGCAAAGGACTCGGGTTCAATCCTCGGTAACAACAACAACAAAATGATACTATTCAAAATAAAAATGAAAATAAACACAAAATTTTTAAACCAACTCATAGGCTTCTATGCTTGTCTCAGGTGCTCCTTTACTCCAACCCACCGCCTGAGAGAAAGGAAAGGGACTATTGTTTTCTGGGGGTTTTTTGTTTTGTTTTGTTTTGTTCTGCTTTTTTTGAGACAGGGCCTCGATCTGTAGTTCATGCAGGCCCTGTGCTCACTATGCAGTCCAGCCAAGCCTTGGACTATTGCATTTACCCTCAGGCTCTGCACTGGCTGTACTGGTACAGTTGACCCTCGTCTCTGTCCAGACAACCAGAGGAACCAAGGCCCCTGAGGGGGCTCCATTCAGGGATCCTGGGCCAATGCCCGGGAAGGGCCAATCCCCCACAGGCTGCCTCCAGAACTGCCTCTTCTTCAAGCCAGCCCAGCATCTCCCAACAGGAGAAAGGAGGAACTCAGGCTGGGAAGGTGGCCTGGGCCCCAGCCTCACCCCATCACCCCTTGACCCAGCCCTGTCCTGGCTCCTCACTTGGAGACCCCCAGAAGCTGGCTTGCGCTGGCTCCCAGGACAGCTGCCCTCCCCCTTGGGCTGTGGCTGCTTGGTATTCACGCCATGTTATCCTTGGCCATCTCCATTTGCAAAAGTCTCTTTTTGACCTCTCTGTGTCTCTCAGTTGCCTGTGTGGGGGGAGGGAGTGAAGGGGAAGGAGAGAGACGTCTCAGCATTTACCTAATTAGTAGTAATTAGAAGGCAGGGCCCGGGTGATCTCCTCACAGCTGCTCAGAAGGACAGAGCCGGCTGGAGAGAAGCTGCTAAACGGGCAGGGGACCCACTGTCTGAGAGAGCGGCGGCCCCACTCCTGCCGCCGGGCTCTGGCTTCGCTCCCCTACGGTGGACGTGCTGCCCCTCATTCTTCCTGCAGCCCCTCCTCCCAGGCATCGTCTCTGGAGTTCGCCTCGATTCTCAGCCCCCAGAGCAGCAGCCTTGGGTTAAGCCAAGCAGGCCGCACTCTGGCCCTTTGCCCACTACTACTGCCCTGTAGAGAGGGCTGGTTCCCACGGCAACCCAAGCCGCAGCCTGCAGGAGAGTACGGCTGTCAGCAATGGGTGCCCTGCCTTCACAGAGAACCTCTTTGGTCCCTAGTGACCCCTGAGCCACTGTGGTCTGGTGGAGCCATCTCCACAAAGTGGAGCAGCCGCCCCTCACACCGTCCTCTCCGGTTTGGTCGCAGTTCCTCTCTGCCCCCTTGATCCCAGACAGTAGGTCCAGACTAGCAACAGAGCCTCCAGTGATGGCATCTTCAGTGGTTGTGCGCATCTCTCCTTCCTTAGTCCCTCATCCCAGTAGGTGGAGTGGAATTGAGAGGCCATTTTTACAGGAGCTTGGCCTGCCCTGACCTCAACATTAGGCACCAGCTGCTCGGTACTGTTCATCCTGTTGATGCTTATTAATGATTCTGATTAACCTCTATGGAGATCCATTATCTCTAAGCCAGGGAATATACTATTAATTCCCATCTGTGTCAGATTACTTACAGTTAGTGGTTGGTACTTTTCCATGGTCTCACAACACATCTTAATCAGATGGTGAGTGGGTTTAATTAACCGAAGTATAGGTTTTATTTTTTTATTCATATAACTACTTAATCTAATGGAAGCCTATTATCTGTGGCTTTTTTCCCATGCATAATTATTGCTGTTTTTAATTGATGGTGCATCAGGGGTTGCGGCTACAATATGGCAGCTGGAACACAAAGTCGCCTTTCCCTGGAATGAAGGTTGAGAAAATGAGTTGTCAGTGAGGCATCAGATTTCTAGTTTTCACTGAGATGTGAGCTCCCATGTGGAAGCTGCTGGCTCCTGCCAAAAGAAAGAAAATGTGGTTCTCAGCTGGGCTGGGCGACCCCTGGGCCTCGCTGCTGCAAATGCCCTTCAGGAGCCCTGGGGCTGGAGCCAAATCAGGAACAGCTGGGAAAGACAGCTATTTGTCAATCCAACCAGATCACAAGCAACCCCAGGGCAGGGACCTGGTCTTTTTCTTGTTCTGCTTCCTCCATCCCAGAGAGTCTGCCTGGAATAGACTTACCTACCCTGCCTGGCCTCCGTGCACTTGCTGTGGATTAATCTTGGAGATGAGATGGTATGGGAACCCCAGCTTTTCCAGAGCTGGCCGTTGGCTTTGACTATGAGAATGAATCTGAAGCTGTCCTGCAGAGAGAGATCTAGAGGCAGGGCCTTCCACCCAACCCACAGAGGATCCCAGGTGTTGCGATCTTAATCTTCACTGGGATGAACTACCAATATTCTAGGAGCCATTTCAGGTAAAGATCTCTAAGGACAAAAAAGGTCCCATTTACCCAGACTTATAGGAGGGATAAGCACAAGTGTGGAATGGTATCAGTTGTGGGCCACAAATATGGTGAATTTTAAAATTATTATAGTAAAAGACACATTGCCATTTGGGCCCTCCAAGTCCTCCTCCTGTCCTCAAACACGCTTATCCCATTGTTCTTGGCGGTTTCTGGTGCAGTTCTGGAAGTTCTCCCTCATTTCTTTGGTTCCTTAGTCACGGTGGCCTCAACACCCCAAATCAACTTAAAACATTTATCTTTCATGGTCATTTCGAGTTTGAGAAAAAGCCACAACTCTCATGGTCTCTAGTGCGTAAAGTAAAGAAGTAATAATAGAGTAAAAATACTCTCGTATTTTTTTACTAGCCTGTTTTTCCAGTTGGATGTTGCCACTCGGTGGCAACATTCACTGAATTTTTGGTCACCCCTCATAAAGATGCTCATGAAAGAAGACTTGCAGAACTAACTGTGTTAGAAAGTGACAGGACTGATTTGATTGGTGTGTGCAAAGCAAGGGGGAGGATTTGGAGGGGAGTTGATGGCAACGTGTCTTCTACTCTAATAATAATTTAAAAATTTAAATATTCTCCTTACATTTTGATCATTCAGTGTATCTGGTCAAAAGCGTGAACCACCAACTTTCTAAAAACTTTAGAATATTTGTAGATCAGCTAGTTCTAAGAGTTAGTGAGCAAAGCCCTCAGCTAGTCCAGAATGGGAGGCTTCCAGGGTTTTTGATCAATTTACAGGGTATCTTAGATCAAGCAGGACAGGGAGCCGAGCACCCGCAGAGAAGTCCAGGGAGTGGCAGGGCGAGTTGTTCCTCCTGCTCTCCCTGAATTCCTCCCTGCTCTCCTCTTGCCTCCAGCTCTCCGCAGACCCTGAGCAACAGTCACAGGAAATCTGCATAGCTGGGTTCAAAGACCGATTTCCCCTCCTGCTTGTCTCTTTCCGTTAAGTAACACGACAGAGAAAGGAGGCCAAGGAAGAAAAGGTGAGAAGGCTTTCTGGTTGAACTGCCTTTTCCAGGACAGCCAGACATCCTGGGGCAGGAGGCAGGGACTTTCTGTCCTAGCCCACAGCCATGATGGACTATTGTTGTCAGTGGCATTAGGTTTATTCCTTCCTTCCCGTTTTGCAAAAATATTTGTATGGAGACTTCTGCGCCTGACCCACAGTCAGCAACAGACAGGAGCCACGGATTCCTCTTGCAGCGTTTTACAGGGTGACGGATCAGATAATGTACACTTAGCGAGTGCACAAATAATGTGAATCAGGGTTGGCATAGTGCAGTGAGGTGTAAAAAAAGCAATTTGAATTGTTCTAGGGAAACGCCAGAGCCGCTCTGACATGCTTGCTCGCCAGCACACTGCCCTGTGCCCCTCCGGAGGGCTCAGCTCCAGGCTCTGGCCGGAACGGTGATGAGGCTGCCGAGGGCTGCTGGCCTGGCAGACAGCTGCTCCGGGGACAGGGAGGCAGCCCAAGAGGATGTGTGTGACTGGGTAACACAAACCTCCAATTCACACCGGAGGGGACCGTTTCACCCGCTCATGGGTTGAGACTGTCATGGGAAGAAGGTAGGAGAGAAAGAGTGGGAAAAACTAAACCCCCTGTCTTTGGAAATGGCTACACATGGGTGGGTAAGTTGACACAGTTCGCATATCTGCTTGGGAAGATCTCTCTGGTCCCTGGACTTCCAGGAGTCAACTGGTCCACACTCCTCCCTCCAGACAGAGCTGTGTCTCTTCTCCCACACAACAAATGGGTTTCAGATCTGTTACAGTCGCCAAGGGAAGGAGATTTTGCATCCTCTCTTAGTCACCTGTTCTCGTATCTCACAACGCCCACCCTCCGGAAGTTCTCACATCCAGCCTAAATCCAGTCTCTCAGGCAGCCTTCGGCTTTCATGTTGTCATGACGGTCTGGCCACGGTGGGCAACCTGATAGCATACGTGGTCACGTGTGCCCACATAGAGACCAGACACAGGGCCCTGCCTGGGTCCCCCTGGTGAGATGCAGTCATACAAGCAGGCAGCCGCCTTAGCCTGCAGGTCAGCCTTCCCTAGTGTTCTCTCCACTCCGGAGGAACCCAGAGCTCGCTTCGTCCTGGTTCTGAGGCTGATCTCCACCCTCTTTGGCTCTGTCGGCTCTGCCCTCACGACCCCTCCCCCACCGCGGGGCGCCCATGAGGATTCCTGTCCAGTGAGGGTGACAGGCTGTCTATCGCTGTGACACCCGTAGCGCACCTTGCAAAGCCTCAGAGTTCGTGCAGCCCTCCCGGCCCTGACCGTGGTCTCCCAGCTCTCTGGGGGAACCGAGGCTATCCACACACAAGATGTTCAATAAAATGGCTTGGATTTGTTTTTCAATAACCACAAGCAGGCACTGCCAACCTCCTCCATTAAGTCCCTTCGGCAAGTCAAGCTCCAAACCTGAAACTCAGCATCTGGGTGTTTTACGAGACCTGCTCGTAGGGAAAGTGGTGGGAAATCTCTTGATTGTTTCAAATGAAAGCCGATTACAGGGAGGGAGGGAGTTGTCTGGTGGCTCGGAAGCCCAGAGGTTCTGGGATAATGGATGGCCAGCCCGCCGCCTGCCCACCTGCATTCCTGACCTCAGAGTGGCCAGGCAGAGAGCCCAGCGCAGATTAAGAACGCAAACAAAAGGGAAGACAGGACAGGCCTGGGGACAGGCAGCCTGCTGAGGGACTGGCTGAGGCCTCCAGATTTTTCTTTCCCAGTAAATCTGGGGACACATTTCCATGTTGTCTTTGCATAAATTTATGTGCTGATTTGCATACATTTGCATTTTGCCTTCAAAACACCCAAACTCCCAGAATATAAAATAAAAAGCAATTAATTAATTAATTAATTGGTACAATAGATGACAAATGTAGCCATACGAAAAATACAGAATCGGTGGGGGTCCCCGATCAAGGGACAGATTTTCTAGGTTGTCCCCTTAAGCCAGAATGGATCTGGGGACATGGCACAAGCTGTTTGGAGGTTGTGTGTCTCCCCCACGAGACAGTGGGCCCCTGAGAGCAAAGCAGACAAAACTCTTGGATCTTCGTGTCCCAAGGCTCCATCCAGGACAGGGCTTGTCACATATGAGACTGTTACCGAGCATTTGGAGACTAAGCGAATCAGTGACTATGTGAGCAAATGACTCTCCGGATTAACCCAAAAGCAGGTCAGAAAGAAGCGGCACCATCACTAAACTTCCCTGGGACCTGACTAGACAAGGTTCCGACACACTAGTCAAGTGAGTGCAGAGACGAAGACCTCACCAACCTGCTGACCAGGGACATGGTGCTGCCCAAACCCCAGCAAGGCAGAAGCCTGAGCCTAAGTCCAAAAGTCTCTCAGGGCAGCTCTAGACCATTGGGAGGGTCTCTTGGACCTGGGGCAGTTGGAACTGAGATCTAGACCTCACCGTGGCAGGCACAGAGCAAAGAACGGTGGCCCTCAGGCTCGTCCCCGTCTGCCCAAACCATGGAGCTTTGTGGTTTCCTTACCCTGGAATGGGCCCGAAGCCATGACCTGGCCTCTCCTCCTTCAATACCCAGCAAATTGTTCTCGAAGTACTTTACGCGTAATCCTCAACAAACTGGGCACAGTGGCGCAGGCCTGTAAGCCTGGCACCTTGGCAGGTTGAAGCAAGAGAATCCCAAGCTTAAACCCAGCCCTGGGAATTTAGCAAGATCCTCAAAATGAAAAATAAAAAGGGCTACTGACACCACCTCCCCTCCACAGAAAGAGACATGGGGTTTTTCAGACCCCCAGGAGAGCTGCTGTGGATACCAAGCATCTATCCTGCACAAGTTCTAGTTCAACTCTTTGCAACTGGAAGCTCTACCCAATGCTTCACCTAATCCCACACACTACTGTGTCTGCACTTGCTTAGTCCAAACTTGGAAAACTTCAAGAATCATTGCTAGTCATCTCTACCCTGTGCCGATCCTATGTCAGAGGGTTATAGAATAGAGTTGGACCAGGCTGCTCAGATTAGAATCTTCACTCCACCCTCGCTACATGTAATACCTTGTACAAGCTAGTTAAATTCTCTGTGTCATCTGTAAACTGAGAAAGATAATGCTATCTATCCCAGAAGTTTGTCCTGAGGATTAAATGAGATAATATACGTAGGTGCTTACAACAATGCTTAGCACATAGTAAACACTACTTGACTGCTAGCTAGTATTTCTTTACTATGAAAACACTTGCCTTCGCTTGGAGAAGAGAAAAAAATAGTTAACTAAAAATGAATAGTTGAGCATGGTGGCACACACCTGTAATTCTAGCACTCAGGAGGCCGAGGCAGGCATATCACTGAGGCAGGAGTTCAAAGGCAGCTTGAACTGAGACCCTGTCTCAAAAAAAATAAATAAGAGGGGGCCAGAGATTTAGCTCAGTGGTTCTGACGCCTGCCTCGCAAGCTCAAAGCCTTGAGTTCAATCCCGGTAACCACATACAATGCTGGGCGTGGAGACTCATGCCCACCAGCCATCAATACCACATACCACAGTGCCGGGCGTGGTGGCTCATGTCTGTAATCCCAGCACTCGGGAGGCAGAGACTGGAGGATTGCTGAGTTCGAGGCTTGCCTGGGCTACATAGTGAGCTGAGGGCCAGCCTGGACTACAAAGCAAGACCCTGTCTCAAAAAAAAATAAAAATATAGGGCCGGAGGGTTAGCTCAGTGGTTCTGGTGCCTGCCTCGCAAGCACAAGGACCTGAGTTCGATCCCCGGTAACCACATATAATGCTGGGCCTGGAGACACGTCCACCAACAATCAACACGGCATACCACAATGCCGGACGTGGTGGCTCACGTCTGTAATCCCAGCACTCGGGAGGCAGAGACAGGAGGATTGCTGAGTTCGCGGCGGCTTGCCTGGGCACCATAGTGAGCTCAGGGCCAGCCTGAACTACAAAGCAAGACCCTGTCTCCAAAAAGCAAAAAATAAATAAATAAAATAAATAAGAGAAAAAAGAAAGAAAATGATGAAGAGATGGAAGGAGAGAATCACAAAAGTGATCCCTAAGAATTCTAAGTAGAGAATTAACAGTTTTCCTTCCTTGTGTAACTCCCGAAATACGAACTCTGAGGCTAGTGCTTAGAGAGGAGCCAGGATGGTGTTCAGATCAGGAAACAAAACATCCTGGGCAGCCTGGCACAGGTCGCCACATCAGGGTGCCAGTGGAGTCAGCTGCTGGTACTCTCCCCCACCCCCTTCAAGCTCTGAACACAGCTTGACACATTATTATGAAAGAGGAGAATGGGAAGAGGCAGCTGGTTTAACCATCAGTTCCAAAGAAAACACCGACGAGGAATTCCAGAGCCACAGGGTTTCCCCAAACCAGTTGAGAAAGGCGATCAGAAGGGGTGGAGGTCGGAGCAGCAGTTGTGTGCATCTCACCGGTTACTGACGGCAGACCCTACTATTTGGGCTGATTTTAATTTATTCTTTGAATAAATTCTTTAGGACATAATTATGATTGTTCCCATTTTACAGAAGTACATAAGAGAGATAAGAAGTTTGCTGAAGTTCAAACGATAAATAAGAGACTGAGTGTGGGGACACATAGCTGTAATCCCAGCTACTCCAGAGACTGAGGCAGGAGAATCACCGGTTCAAATCTACCCTGAGCCATGTAGCAAGACCTTGTCTTCAAATAAGATTTTTAAAAAGATGGAGCGCAGCTCAGTGAGAGTTGGTCCTGCATGTGTGAGGCCCTGGGCTCAAGCCCAAGTACGTCTTTTAAAAAAGAAGAAAGAAAAACGAAAAGGAAGAAAGAAAAAACTCAGTGAAGGAGGCCATATGAGAAGGCAGATTCATCCAGCACCAAGGCCTGTATCCCTCATCCTCCTTTGGAGAAAAAAGAACATGCATCAGGGAGAAAAGCACAGGACAGGCAGAGAAAGGGAGGAGACTAAGGTGCTTGGCGGGGGTTGGGCAGAAGCAGAAGCCGGGAAGTTGTGTGCATCTGACATTAAGTGAGTCATATGCAAATGAGACGCAAACCTACATGCAAATGAGTAATTGTTGTGGTTTTGTTTTTTTAAGCCAACCACTCAGCTCCATTTGGCACATTTGCAGTGTGAGGCATACCTGCCCAGAGCTAGCAGTCCCCACGCTTCCAGAGGGAGTTGTCTGGGCTAAAGACATTCTCTTCTTGCCCCTGCTGGGGTCTCCTTCTTCGATCCCTCTGCTCTTGGCCTTTGCTAGCTCCCACCCTCATCCTGAGAATTAGGCCAATCACAGCAGCACCACACCAGAGGCGGGTGGCTTTGGTGGCCTCCTAATGAGGTGACCTTTACCCCTTGATCCATCTCCACTCCTGTTTACCTACACCGAGAAGCTAGCCAGCTGCTACGCATCAACAGTTACCATCTTCCTGACCCCTCTTATCTGATGACTTTCCCAGCCTTGTCTTTCCTTTTACCAAATGGAAGCAGGCATGAGACCTCCCCTTTTAAGGAGCTGCCCTACCATGCTCAGCAGCTCCTTGGGTTACACCTGACAGCTGTTTCCCAGCCATAGTTCTGGTGCTCTTGAATCTGGAATGAGTCTTCTGAAGTGATCTTATGATACGTCTGTGCTAGGTAGACAATGGCTGGTAATCTCTCCGATTCTTGCATACAGATAATAAAGAATACAGCTACCCCTGCCTCTCATTCTGACTCCAATCCTTTTTTGTTGTTGTTGTTTTGTTCCTACCTGAAAGCATGTCTTAAGTCTTTTCTGCCGGGATACCAGTCTAGTCTCTACTCTTTCCTCCTCAGCAAAGATAGAGAATTCCTGTCCTCTTAACTTTGATGTGGAAAGGAATAGGAACTGGGAAGAGTAAGGATGGCAATACAGATCGAAGATATTCATTGACGGAAGATGGAATTCTTTTTGTTTTTTTGAGACAGGGTCTCGCTTTGTAGTTCAGGCTGGCCCTGAGCTCACTATGGAGCCCAGGCAAGCCTTGAACTCAGCAATCCGCCTGACTCTGCCTCCCAAATGCTGGGATTTGAGACACCACACCCGGCACTGTGGTATGTGGTATTGATGGCTGGTGGGCGTGAGTCACCATGCCCAGCATTGTATGTGGTTACCAGGGATCGAACTCAGGACCTTGCACTTGCGAGGCAGGCGCCAGCACCACTGAGCTAAATCTCCAGCCCGAAGATGGAATTCTTGTTTCCTCCCACTTGCTTGGAAACTATAGCTTGTGTCTTAGCTTCTCTGCCATTGACACTGGAGACCTTTTGACTACCGGCATGGGCAAATCATGGACTCTGAGAACAACAGTCACCTTCCATTTTGTTTTCTCATGTTCTCTAAAGGGGCTCAGGATAATTTTTTGTTTCTGAAGTCAGTTTCAACAGGGCCGTTTGCAAGATGGACCGTTAGGGAGGAATCACTGACCAGGACGGTCTTGGGAGTTTGCGTGATCCAGTTTGGAGGCGGCGTCTTTGAGAAGTCTTCCTCTTCTCTCAGCATTCACACTCAGACTCAGGCCACACGTGCTAAGTGTGTATTATGTGTCAGCCACTTTGTTCACGACGCTTGTGTCTGTTCTCTCTTTACATCTGATCATCACGGCTTATTCCAAGGTAGGTAATCTTATCCCAATTTAAGAAATGAAGAAATCGAAGGTCACAGTCCTCAGACCCTTTGGGGATCTTAGCAGTCAGAAGATCTTACCAGATGTTCATTTAAACTATTTTGGATTTGTTTCACTTGGTTCGAGACAGGGTTTCCCAGTGTAAGTTCAGGTTGGTCTTAAGTCGTCATACATACAGTCCAGAATGGCCTCAAACATACCTTCTGCCTCAGCCTCCCACATGCAGGAATTATAAGCATGCAGCACCATGCATGGCTTAACCTCTTAATACTACTTTCTTCTCATTGTCTTTTATTCTGGTTACAGGAATCAACTGCTTGGTAAGCTTGAGCTGCCTTCTGTGGTCCAGACCCAACTCGCACCTCCAGGCCTGATGGAAGGTATGCAGTGCCCCAGAAAAAGGGAGCTGAGGCAGCAAGACTTCTCTGAATCGCAAGCAAAGTGACAGTTGCTCCCCAGCTCTCTGGCTTCCCTCTGGATTGATGTGCAATTCCAACTTCAGGCATTTCTCTTTCTTTTGATGCTTTTGTTCCTGACATCTTCGGGAAGGAGCTGGGGAAGCAGGCTAGAGTACTAAGGGGTGCATGTAGACTTGTGACTGCATTAAAGGCTGCAACTCTGGCATTTAAGAGGGTGCTGTTTGGATACATATCATTTCTGTTATCCAAGTTCTTTGGTCACTAGGCTACTGCTGATCAAGACCAGGGCTAAAATGTGCCTAAAGCCAGCTGGGCAGAGATAAATCTGCCTTCTTCTAACACCCAAAAGCTGTTGCCTCCTAAACATATGATATCTTCTGTTCTTTGAGCCAACTCCCTCAAATGCCACACCATTAGGAAGTCTTTAGGAGAACATAAAATAAATTGGGCAAGACAAACATTGCAAAACTTCTTCCTGACGAATAGAAAAATTCCCAGTGTCCTCTGGCAATTGTCCCACACTGACTTTTCTCTGTACATGCGGGTCTGAGGTTTTAGAACGGAAGGGCACAGAACAGAAAATGAATCTGAGTTGGGTGGATGTCAAGATAAGTGGGTGTTAGGTGAACGGACAAATAAAATAGCATCAAAGACAGTACAGAGAAAGACTTTTCTGATCTTCTAAAATTCACCATCTAGACTCAGGGAAACTGACCTTGTCTCATTGTTTAATCCTCATCCACACTCTGTCTGCACCGGCCCCTGGGGAGCTGAGATGTACCTCATCCTATCTCGACGGAGAGTCAGTTCAGGAGCCTCATTTTGCCTGGGGACACTTCTCTGGAAGCCCAGGGACAGCTGGGATTATGTCTGGCCCATAGTTCTTTATATGCAAGCCTCAGACAATGGGGGCCTAGCTCCTCAGAAGCCAAGAAGCTTTGTTAAAAAGACAGCTAGTTAGAGAGTGGACAGTATTTTTAAACGCATGAGTGTGCTGAATAATTAAGCAAAAACTTTTGTTTTCATGAAAAAAAATTTCCTCCAAATGCTGTATCAAGCAGGATACTGAATTTGCCACAGGCAGTTGTTGGCAAGATAGTGAGACTGTGTTTCTTCCAGTCCAGAGAAAGAATTCGGATCAGCCCTCTGGGCTATGGCCCTCAGTTCACACATTCCGCATGCTTTCTGATGCAGAACTGTCACTCTGGAGGCTATCAGACAAGGTCACTCCAAGGTCGTCCACTCTTTCCCGGGGCCTCTGTGCTGAATTCTCTGTCTGGATTCTCGCTGAATGATAGAATTTAGGAGTGTCTAATTCAATCTCCACTTGACATAGGAAAAAAAATTTTTTTTTTTGAGACAGGGTCTCGCTTTGTAGTTCAGGCTGGGCCTCAGCTCACTATGTAGCCCAGGCAAGCCTCAAACTCAGCAATCCTCCTGCCTCTGCCCCCCAAGTGCTGGGATGACAGGCGTGAGCCACCCCGCCCGGCACTGTGGTATGTGGTGCTGATTGCTGGTTGATTGCTGGTGGGCGTGAGTCACCACGCCCAGCATTGTTGTGTGTGGTTACCGGGATAGAACTGAGGACCTTGTGCTTGCAAGGCAGGCGCCAGAACCTCTGAGCTAAATCTCCGGCCCGACATAGGAAAATTTTGAGGATCAGGGAGGCCATGAGATTTGCTAAAAGTTCCATACTAAGTAGAAGACTGATGTGATGTTAATCTTGTCAACATGATAGACTTGAGAAATGAGTAGCCCACTAGTAAAACACCTTCAGGGTGTGTCTGCCTGGGCCTCAGGGGCATGACTCGGGGGCTACATCTGGTCCTTGGCCCCTTCTCTTTTGAACTGCTCCCTTGCTCTGTTTCCTGGGTGCTCTAATTTGAGCAACTTTCTTCCTTCATTTCCTTCCACCATGATGTTTCTGCTTTGGAGCCAGCCATGGAGGTGGGGGCAGAGGGGGCATGCACAGAAACTTATGAAACTATGGGCCAAATTAGTCTGTCCTTTAAATTACAAGTGCTAGGTATTTGTCACAGCAACTGAAAGCTGACCAATACAGCTAAACTGATGCTCTACTGAAAATATATTACCATCCTCTTACAAACTCAAACGCAGCCCATCTTTTGATATTCTACAGAAATCTCCTCTTGTTCCTCTTTTTTCCACTTTGGTGCTAGAAGTTGAACCCAGGGCCTAATATGTGAAGCAGGCCTTGTACCAAGGAACTACAACCCTGGGCCATGATATTTTTAACCCATCATTCTCTACAGATACCTCATCCCTCCTTCGAATATTTAAAATGATTATTTCTTAGACTATTTCCCATCTCTGTCATTCATGGTTGTAGTAGCTTTGTGAAGTTGTATTGTTATTTAGTTATCATATGATATATTGTCAAAAATGTTTTGATTTTTTTAAAAAAGATGAGTGGGAGGAACACCTTCTACCTTTTTGCATCTTCTGAGTGGTACTTGATAAATATTTGTTAACAACTCAAATCAAGAGCTACATGGTTAGATGAATTGAATGAATTTATTTAGATAATAAATAAGAAAAGACAATAAATATTTAAAATAGTTTAGTATTGCCTAAAGATGTAACCACAGCTTACTTATGAATAGGTAAATTTGTATACGCACACACATACATATCCTCATACACCCACACACAGTGCTCAAATATGACAGTTCCCAGGCTGTTTCATTTCCTATTCATTTTAGAGAAGACGGAACCGAAGCACAGCCACAAGAGAAGAAACAGGCCATTCTTTCATGGCCAGGAAAAGAGGCAGAAGAAATTAGAAAGCCCAGCTGGAGACACACAGAACACCTTCCACCTTGGTGGATTTTTGCACCCTAAGGGATGGATAAGAAGTGAGTCCTCTTCAAACAACCGAGGTTATTGTCAGCGGGTGTCCTTGGGCCCCAGAGGACTGAAGGAAAATAATTCTAACTTCAGAACCAGGAAGAAAGAGAATACATAGTTAATGTTGCATCTTCTTCATATTCAAAATTACAGGTGTGACTAGGAGGTTATTAATTACAAAACTGCTTTATTAAGCTCTAATGGAGACATTGGGGTTTTTCTTAATTCTCTTAAGTACTTGTAGCAAATTTTAGCTTTAAAAATTACTCAAGTCAAAATTATTTACCAGTATGGTAATTCCTTCCAAGACAACTCTAGAAAGTCATTTTCCTTACCAGTACCACCCAATAGAGCAATTGGCTGCAATTAGCAATGGCTGTCACTCCTCCCTGAGTCTGGCTGCAGCAACCGTGCAACGTGCATATCTTTTTCTCTTTCCCAGCAGGGGCTCAGAGCTTCCACGAGCCTTATCCTCTATTAGAAAGGAAAAGGAAGGAAATTTCCCATGTACCACGTCACAGCGTCTCAGGGCAGGGTGGGGGCTGCCACCAGTTGGCCCAGAGACCCCCAGAGGGAGATCTAAAAGGTAATTGGAGGTAGTACACAGAGGAGCTCACAGAACATTAGTAGTTCAGTTGCTTTTAATATACTTTATAGAGAAAATGACTTCCATCCTAAACCCATGTAGTACCAATAGAGTTTTTAGAGTGAGGACGCATTTTGAAAGGAAGCTGTTTGAAGGAAAAAGATTTAAACACCTAACAAATCTCACAAAAATAGTATGTCAGTGAACAGAGGACTGGAAACATCTATACCCATATGCCACCATTTTAGGGATCCAGAAACTGAAGCTCTGGGAGGCAGCTATGGACCAGAATCCAGCTCTGGTAGTACTCTGGTAGGCTGGGTTTTCTGCCTTCTGCACTGTGCACATCTCCTTTAACCTGGAGCACCCTTCAAGAACAACATGATGCTGGGGATTTCTTCTATGTCTAGAAAGACACATTGTGGGATTGCCCCTCTCCTCCCCAAACTCTCTTGTCTTCTTCTCTCCTCCAAGGTCCTGATCCCCAGCTAAAATAAATTATGTTCAGATCACTTCAAAATGCACATCTGCCCCATCCCCAGCAACCCACAAGTTTGCCGAACCATTTTTGTCCTGGAACCTGATTCCTTTAAGGCTTCGTATAAAGCCAATTACATGGTTTTTAGAAGCTTAGTGTGCATCTCTCTGCTAATTACATATACGTAATTGTTTAGAGGCACTTCCTAGAGAATCAGGAGATAGTTCTTATAATAGCATCTTAGAACAAAGAGACAGGAAGGCCCCTTATTGCCTTTCAAACATTAACTCGAAGATGTTGTCTCAGCTGGCCCGACTTTGGGTTCCTGTGCCCCACTCTATGAAACAGTGGTTCAGTTAACATTGTTTTGAAAATAGTCTTCAGCTATGAGACCTTTTAACTGACATCATCCTTCCTGCCCTCCAGCCTGAAGTGCACAAAGATTACATTATGATATTTTGGAAGGCCCCCATGCTTGTCGCTGAGCCCCAGTAATAGGAGCAGTCAAGATCACACTGGTCTCCTATGACAGAACCCTCCAGGAGACTACAAGGAAGACAACACTGGTTGGCCAGCCCTATCCACTGACCAAAATGGGAAGCTCCCTTGGGAGCTGGAGTCTCAGGGACCCTCACCCCTTTCAGCGTTTGCAGGTCCAGAAGTGTTAGCTTCATGGCTGCTCAGTATAGCGAAGCCTCTGGCCATTGCCAGCCTTCCTAAACCCTTGCTTTCCCTCTAGTTTTGTCTTACCTTGGAGGTAACAATTCCTTGATCCCCTAGACTGACCCTCAGGTGTTTCCAGATCGGATCAGGGAGGCTTAGCTGTGAAGCCGAGTAAGCACAAGGGTAAGTCCTGCTCCTTCCTCGGTCTCAGTTTCCTTGATAATAAAATGAATGGATTTGACACAGAGACATCCCAAGTTCCCCATCCATCATTCTCACTTTTCTCCCGAGCACCATGTTTTCAAACATGATTCTTTATTCTCCTCCACTTTGCCCTCTCGTTCCTCATAACCTGCCCCCCCTCCCATTCTTCAGACCTGCTTTCTCTACCAGTGATGAAAGGACCCAGGTCATCCCCTGGATATCTTCACAGAGGAGCTCTTCAGAGTTCCTTCTTGGCCTCGAGGAAGACTTTAAAGCTGGGAGAGTGACACGTTTCCTCATGAAGGCTTAGGCGTGGGACACTAAGAGCCACGCGGAAAGACCTGGGTTCGAGGCCCAGCTGCTCCCCTGTTGGTTAAGTCTGAGCTTCAGTCTCCCCATTGGTGCAATAGTAAAGCTACGACACCTGGAGCATGGGATTCTCATGAACAGAAAATGCGAAATCCATACAGCCCGCGTGTAGACATATGCAGCCAGCAGTGACCATTGGATTTGAATGTATCTTTGCTGAGAACAGACTGATTCCTTTCAAATCAGCCTGCTTGCATGAATGATTTTCTCCCAAACCCTAGATTCAAATTGTGTGTTCAGTTCTGCCCCAAAATAAAACAAAGGAGAGTAGAAAAATCCTGGGCGGATATAAAACAGCAACAAAACAAAACAAACCAAACAATCAGTCTTGTCCGGACCTGGATGGCAAGGAGAGGCCGGACCCCGGGAAGCCTGGGTTCCTGTTTTCAGAGCTGCTGGTTAAACCTGGAATCCTAATTCCCACCGCTCCCCCTCATTCCTCTCCATTCCTCTCCTTTCAATCACATACTTCAAAGAGATGCCCGGAGAAGGGAACTGTGAATTCTCTGCTCACTAGTTTTCATGAGAGGAAACCAAAGAATGTTTCTTTTTGAGACTGCATCTGCTCATCCAAACCAATTTCACTAGCTGGGGGGACTTGAGCTCAAAGGCAGACTCAGGGGCTGATGAAATTCAGATGTGAGGCTGCAGAGAGACCGCAGGCCAACAGGAAAATGAGAGGCAGTGGCATTGCAGGTGAGGCCTGGACAGCGGGATAGGGGAAGAGGAGGGAGGAGAGGAAGCAGCCAGGGGGAAAGGAGACAGGAGGATGAGAGCCAAGAGAAGAGAGGGGAGAGAAGAGGAGGCAAAGCCCAAGAAAGTGTCTTATTTTTCTTCTTTAAAGAATGAGAAAACAAACACTCACACTGTTTCAACTGATGGGAAATGTTCATCTGCCAAAGGCATTATTAGGACAAGAGATAAGGAAACCACGGAGATAGGAAATAATTATTTTGTATCTGTCTTTATAAATGAAAATGAAGGGCATTAACTCAAATAGGATTTAGATATTCAGGGACAGAAGGGAATGAATTAGGAAATAATTCTGATAACATAGGAAATGTTTATTAAAAGGTCAGGGGGGCTCTTGAAACTGACAAGGCCTGGTGGGCAGATTAAAGCCCGCTGAGCTGGGAAGGAGACCCAGCAGAGCCACGGCCGCTGGCCTCCGTGGGCGCAGCGTGAGTGTGAGACAACTCGGAGGGTCTCTGGCCAAGGAGACGGCCCCTGGTGGACCTGCGAGCCGGAGTCTGCGCGGACACAGCACCCTGGGCCACCCATGCCCCTGTCCCCAGGCCCTTCCCCAGCTTGTGGGAAGGGCGGAGCGTGGAGGGAAAAGTATAGTGTCTCCAGTGTCCCCTAAAGCTTCCCGGGAGATAGACAGCAGCAGCTCAGAGCCCAGGTCTGATGCCCAGGTGGCATCAGATCTGAATGCTGCCTCTTCCCCCCAGTCCAGACCAGAAGTCGGTGACGTCAATTCAGCTTTCTCAGCTAAAACATGAAAGTCTAATAATCATACGCACGGGATGTTTGGAGGGATTAAGTGAGAAAATATAAAAATGTCTTCCAACAGTAGAGATAGTAAATAATAAAATAATATGCACAGTTATTAGGTACATCACTTGGCACTCTTTCAAATCAAGTAAGTTCTTCTTTATGACTAATCTTAGTCTCTCTTGCTTTTGCTTGAGCCTGTGCTGATTAGAAAGAATGGCCACTTCCTTTCCTTGGACATCAGAAAGACCCCTTGTCACAGAAAGGGGTCCTTCCGGTGTCACTCCTGTCTTATGCCTCTACCAGTCACCCTCAACCCCCACCCCCCCGAAGGACTCAAGTGGTAAAGCTTTTCCACAGCTGAAGCCAGCATCTGAGAACTGACTATGTTAATAGTCCTCCCCAGAGACAAGATCTGTGTCTCCTCTGGGACGGAGGAAGGTCACAGGCTCCTGTCACCCCGTGTCCCATCACTTGGTGAGGTCAGAGCTGTGTCATCGCCGCCTGCACAATATGGAAAGCTCCCAGAACATCATCCCCGGCGGCATCCCGAGGACCCTCGGCAGGTGTCAGAGCTTAGCGTCTCCCCCAGGCAATCTGGGGCCCGGCTCTTTGGACTCTGAAAGCTCTCTGCTGACAGGATCAGATAATCAGCTAATACCCGACCCTGCCGTGTCCTGAGCCCCGGGACAGATACATAACAATGTCATCAGACTGCCTTGTGAGAGTCTTAGCCAGCTTACTGCCCCTTGGAGCCAGCCTGCCCTGCCTAATCATTCCCCACTCCGGCCCGCGAGGAGGGCCGAGAGTTGAAGTGTCATGTCACCATAATCCCGGGAAGATCTCTCATTGGCTCCATCAAAAGTGCTGTGCTTAGGCTTCTTCTTGCCTCTACAGTTAGCTCTCCTGAAGCTCTGGGCTCTGGTGACAGTGCACTCCCGCCAAGGGGATGGACCCTTGGATAACGTTTACAGAAAATGGATCAGGATGAAAGCTTGGTCCTGGGATCCACAGAGGCAGGACCCAGGGGAGGCTCCCACACTCCCGCCAAGGGGATGGACCCTTGGATAACGTTTACAGAAAATGGATCAGGATGAAAGCTTGGTCCTGGGATCCACAGAGGCAGGACCCAGGGGAGGCTCCCAAATGCCCATGTTTTAGGAAATTCAAACTGAGGGCCAACCCTTCCCAGTGAGCCTTGCAAAGTAGTCCCTGGCCTGCCGATTCAGGTCAATGGAAAACTAATGAAAACTACAGTAGCAGAGGCCAGGACAACCAACGACCCCATCCAGGTCCTCCAGGGATAGATACTGTTCACTGGGATGGTAAAGCCATACTCGGGGGTGTGTGCAAAGCTACAGCACTAACCACCTCCAGGTCTGGGACAGAATCTGCAGAATGGAAGGGAAAAGACAGACCTGCGTTGGAATCACAGCTCAGGGTATCTCTTACTCACTCTGAGCCTCCTGAATTTCCTGCGAAGGAAAGGACATTCTTAAAATACTAGTGTTGACCTCACAGGGATTTTGTGAGGATTAATGAGCAAGTCCCCAGAGTACAACTGCTAGCACATTGTGAATGCCCAACACATTACAGCCTTTCTTAACTGATTTTATACTAGTGTAGCATTTTACACTTATAAAGTGTTTTCACATATATTAACCAATTCACTCAGCACGGCGTTACTGTAAGAAAGTCATCACGAATGCTGAACGTTAGGGATAGCACTTCAAGACTTAGACAAATCCAATGACTTGTCCAAGGTCACTAATTTCTCATTTAAAACAGTCCAAGAGCCCAGTTGCTTGCTTAACATTTTGTTCAGGAATCAAGAGTTACAGAGAACTGTTCCTCATGGTTTGAAATGTTTCGCAAAGGAATGAGGTCCGAGGTCTGTGCCTGCCTGGCCTGCAGTTGTCCCTGAGACCGGCCAGAACATGGCCCCATCTAGGCCGTGTGCGGAGCCGAGGATCGATCAGCGTCACAGTGCAAAGTGTTCAAAGCCTCTCGGATCCAGGGCTCTGCTGTAGCTCAGTGGAGAGTGTAGAAAAGAGGGTGACAATGTCAGACATGAATAATACATAGAGGGTGCCTAGCTTCAGTTTCACCGCGATCCAAATGCTTGTTTCATCTTTGATTTCTCCTTCTGTCCCCGTAGCCACTGATCCCAGGGACTTCTCCTGGAGCCGGCCCTACAGCCGCCCGCTAAATTGGCTGTTCTTGATAGTGAATAGAAAGAGGGGGCTGGGGCAGAGAGGAGAAAAGATAAGTCGAGGGGAGGGGATTAGGGAAGATGAAAGAGGAAGATGAGAGAAGGAAGCTCTTTCACCGTTCTACTCTTACACAGACAGCTACGGACCCCGAGAACTTGGGGAGGTTTTGTTCCAGGGGAACTTTCCTGGTCTTCTCACTGTGTGGCTGTCACAGACTGAACTCTCTTCTCCCCACGTGGGAGTCGTGTAGGGCTGGGCCCTGGTGGAGGGGAAGACCAACGGAAGAGGCTACAGGACGAGTTTGATTGGTTTAGCCAGAGGGCAGGTGGGGCCTAAAGCGCAAATGGTGCCCTCACCTCTAAGCCTAGGTCATGACATTTCCCAGAAGGGATGGGAATGTGGCGAGGTCTCAGTGGGGTCGAAACGTCAAAGGCCGCACCAGCACCAGTGGCGAAAGAACCATACGGGAAGGTTTGTGAGCATCACATGGGGTGGGGTGTGTGTGACACGTGCACTGAGTTCAGACTCAAGGAAGACAGGTTTTGGCAATCACAGCTAAAGATATTTCCAGCCGAGCCCTTCTTTAAAATCACTCGGTATTCTGACAACCGCAGAAGAAATCTCCACTAGCTTTGTTTTCTTTGGGGCAGCCAGCCGAAGCAGCTGCAGCTGATTTTAATGAGACGTAATAATATTCCATCAGTTCTGTGAGCTATAGACTGAGCCCACCGAGGGAACCTGCTCAACCCCCAAAATGATCAGACTTGTCAAAATAGGATCATTTTGTTCCTTATTATAAATGAAAAGAAGATATGATTTAAGTGTCATCCTCTGGGTATGTGAGCTGGATTCCTATAAATCAATCATCCCAGATAAACTCTTTGGAGTGATTTCACTACAAATATGCTGCAAACAATTTCTTTAAACAAAGCATAAAAGTATTACTGTATCTCTCTAACATCACAATGGCTTTAGACATGCATTATTGGGTTGCTGGGGTGTTCTTTGCTTAAAATCTGTTATTTATGGTTTTGTGCCCGACAGGCAAAGTCAGCGCTGACTGCAGGTTGGAATGCCCCTGTTCGCTTGCCTGTTGGGTCCTCCCTGCAGAAAGGGTGGCACAGAAGGGGACCTCGGGGCACCAAGAGGCCTGCAGGCCAAGCCGGGGTCCCAAGCCTTTGCAGAAGGGACATTCTGCGTTTCCACGGTGGCTTTCCCTGTCTTAAATGGCGGTGAGCGCGTAATTCTCAATCCACACTCCTTATCTGAAAAGGACCCCCTGGGTTGGAAACTTCTCACCATCAGAGTTGGATGAATCACATGTCCCTTTACCTCAGTTTTCTACCTGAAAATGGGATGATGACACTCGCAATAGCATCTAATTGCCCGGGCTGCTGGGAAGAACCAACAAGAGTGAATAAGGCAAAACACTGAGAACGGCATCAGCGACAGGGTAACGCCAGGTCAGTTTCAGCCGTTACGCACCGTCATCATCAGGAGCCTCGGGAACCTTCTACTCGCGAGGGAGTGCTGCCGAGCACAGCTGGGCTGAGTTCTGCTACGGAGGCTGCGACCCATCTCGGCACTGATGTTTTCACTTGGTTCCATCGAGCGAACTAGACTTGCGGTGGACAGCGAGCCACCCTCACCAAAGGGCTCAAACATGAACCCTGTCTGCCCCCGCACAGTCTGCACCAGCAGCTCAGAAAGAAGACAGTCCGGGGGTGAAGCTGACGCTCTCAGAGTTGGTCCACAAGGTAAGATTGCTCTATCCAGCTGTGCACAGTGCTTCGCCCTCTCTCTGCTGCCTGGACAGAGGCTTCTTCCATGCCACATTTTTGTAATGCTCCTTTCTGTTCGCATTTTAACAACCTTGTACCTCAGTCGAGATAGAGTCTGAAAAGTTTAATATCATGTCAAATGAGAGAGCCAATAAAACTTGACATTATTAATACGATGTCAAAGGGTTTTTTTCCCAACTGCTTAGGGAAAAAAACATTGTGTCCCATTAAGTATAGCTCCTTGCACTGAGAAATATTAAGTGACTTTTCAATGACTACCAGCTGGAGCTATCAGTTTTTCTTCATAAGCGTTGAAGCTGTCGATTCTGAAAGGCCAGTTGAGAAGGAACATTTTATGAAGATGCTGGATGTGCCTGGGCAATCAGAAAAGCTTTTAGGTTTCCCTGGGATCCCTTTTAAGTGGGGATGGGTAGAGAAATGGGGATATGAATTATTTAAAAACTTAAATACATTTGGCCGAATGAGCGTGAGCTGTCCTAAGCCTGCTGTCCATTTGTCCCAAAAGGATCACAGAGCCTCTCAGGAGTGTTTACCGTGAACTGTGTAAACAAGACCAGAGCCCCCAAGAGAGAGGAAACAACAGCACTGCCTCTCCCTGCTCGCTGCCCCTCTCCAGGTTTCAGTGGCATCACAGTGGGCCCACACGCTGCCGGCACCACAGGCTGTACTGTCCCACCCCACAAGGGACAGGGTGTGAAGCCCACAGCTGTTCTGGCCTCTGCCCACACTGGGCTTCAAGCGAGGCCATTGTCGGCCAGGCACGGGGGCCTCTGTTTCCCTTGGCCCAGGTCCACGACTGCTTCACAGCATGTGCCTTTCCATGTCGGATTCCCTTCCTGGGAAGAGGTCAGGACTTAAAATAAGCCTGCACGACTCATGTCTGAGCTGAGAGATGCATCATACAACTGCCGGCTTTTCAGGAACGTGCAGCTGGAGCAGCTGAAAGAAAGTTCCAGAGCTCAGACTCGAGTTTCCAGAGTCATGTGGCCATTTGTGCCCTGCGGAGATTGTTTTTATCTGCTGGGGTTCTGCACCTCTGCATGGATTGAAAACTCACATCTCTTCTATGCTCCCTGTCTGCGGGGAAGTCAATTCTGGAACGCTCACCCCCATTGCCCACCCCAGCACCATGTGGCTTCTCACTCGGTGTCTCATCATCTTCATTATGGGCATCCTTTATAGCCCTAGTCATGACCTCTCTTAGAGGAATATACCTGCATTTTCCATCTCAGGAATCAGGGCACAGGCCAAGAGGCAGTGGAAGTCTGGTGATTATTTACATACAGCTGGAGTGTTTATCATAGGGTTGTATTCCTTTTGGGAGATCAAAAAGAAGACATGGACAGCAAACAGATCATGCCTTATTTAGACTCTTCTGATGTTCCGGTTGACATACTTCCCCTTGCCCTTTGCCCTCACCCATCCTGCACCATCTGCGAGTGTATGACCCCTGGGGCTGGCAGATGGATGGCAGCCATCTTTTTAAATTCACCGAACACTTAGAGGCCCCTGGGGAAATGGCCTTGGAATGGCTGTGGGGGTACCTTAAATACACAGGCACCATCTCTGCTGCTCCAAGACATGAGTGAGGAAAACCTCATACCAAATATCTCTCTTTGTTCACAGGAGCTCAAAATTGAGATTCAGTGAAGGGCAAAGCAGGTTGAAAGAGAAATTGTCTCTGTTCCTACTGATTTCCTAACAAGAGGGAGAATTATAAGAACATTATTATTATTACTGCTACAACTGCTGCTGCTGCTGCTGCTGCTGCTGCTGCTGCTGCTGCTGCTGCTGCTGCTGCTGCTGCTGCTGCTGCTGCTGCTGCTGCTGCTGCTATGTGCAGAACTTAGTCCAGACACCACAACAATCTCCTGACTCCCAAGATAAAGCAATATAGTCTCTCTGGAATGATTTTTCACTCTTCTGGGAGCTCTGGCCTCCACCGCAGCTCTTTTCTGACAATGTCTACTGACTAACACTTTGTTTTCTGGAGCCTGACCTACAGGTCTCAGATGAACTTAGAATTCTGAAGTGGCAACTCTAAGAAAGTAGGAAAGTGTTAAGTAACCCTTGTCTAGGGGATGGAATAGCCATGCCTGCAAACCTGGGCTAGTGTGGTTCTGCAGAAAGGATAGGAAACTGGAAACAAGAGACCCCACCACAACTGTTCATGAAAAACTTCATTCCATACTTTGGTCTTTGGCTGCAACACCAGTAAAGAGCACAACAAGATCTACCTGGACTCACATTAGAATTATTGTTAGAGTCAAGTGAAATGATGGAGATGAACATCTCAGAAATACACGTAAATCACATTTAAATGTGCAAGACTGCTGTTTCTCTCAGCTCACCTCCATGCTCAGAAGTGGTAATGAGGGCATCCTCTAAAGCGGGGTGGGAGAGTCAGATGGCAGTCACGGTCCTTTCCAGCTCTAGAGGCTATGGATATGTTCTCATCTTTCCTTCTCTAGTTTTCACCTAACCTACTCTTTGTTTGAGCCAGGGCAGGGAAGCAGAATGTACGAGCTGGCAAGCCTCGGTGTACTCCGGGTACAAAATGACATCAAAGACACATGCTACAGCGTCGAAGGAGCTTGAACACATTAAGTAAATAAGCCAGTCACAAAAACAGATGGATACTATATGATTACCCACACATACGGGACCTAAAGTAGTCAGACTCACAAAGACAGAACCAGAATGGTGGTTGCTGGAGGCCGGGGGTAATGGGGATGGACAGTTGGCTTCCATGGGTATAGAGTCTCAGTTCAGGAAGATAAAAATGTTCTGCAGGTGAACAGTGATGATTGCACAATAATATGAATGTCCCTAATGTCAGCAACTATATTCTTATTAAAGTGGTACATTTGATATTTTGAATATTTCACTACAGTGACAAGAACTAATATCTGTTCACATATAGCTATTGAATAGGAATTTCCAGTTCAAAGCTGGGACTAACATTGTTACCAAAATGTACCATCTAGCATAGTAAACTGACCTGTCACAGTCCCCTTGTGAATTGGCCAGGCTGTCTTCTTTACTGTCCCACAGCTGAGGTCACCAAAAAGGGCTTCCACTCAGTGTGGGCTTATCTTCAGTACCCTTAGTACACTGTGTTGCACATTTCACAAAATCCGGGATTCTGATCAGGCCCAGCCTGAACTACAAAGCGGGACCCTGTCTCCAAAAAGCAAAAAAAAAAAAAAAATCCGGGATTCTGAGAGTGTGATAAGTTTACACCATCCCAGCTGGGGTGGCCTCAACGCTCTTTTGGCTCAGCAGAGGAGACCTTTCTCCAAAGCGCACAGAGAGGAATTGTCTCTCACTCCCTCTTGCTGTGGCTCAACCTTCCTTCACCTTCCTGCTTTAATATCTTAATCAAGTGGCAGATGAGAGGAACTGATCCATGCAAAGGACAGAAGGTTCGAAGAGAGGAGTGGAACCCAATGCTGCTCTCAGCCCCCGCCCCAGAGTCACCGCCCCACCAAAGAGAAAGATGAGGGAGACAGAAAAAGAAAGCAAAAAAGGCGAGAGAGATTTTGTACCCTTAAGCCTCCACTGCCGCAGTTCAAAAGACCAATCTTTACTGAAAATAAATTTAAAGGAGAATTTTTGATGTATATTATGGTCTCTGGTGGTAGACAAGAGCACTGCCGGCAGTATATGGAGTTATGCAAAGTCAAAGTGGGATTACTTAAAAGTGTCTGTAGTGCTTTGATTAACTGGTGTGTATTTTATTTTTTATATGACACAATCACAGGCCTACATTGATAATATCTTGCTATTATTGTCTGACACTTGAATCTTCCTTTTGTCCTGTCTCTTGGAAATAGGCTTTGTTCAGTCTGGGGCAAAGGGCAAAGGAACAAGATGACCCCAAAAGGGATAAAGTTGAAGATGTACCCCCTCCTGGATTTGAAAAAAATGCAATACATAGAAGGCCTAGGACCTGTCGTAGAAGGTTAAGAGCTGCCAGTCCAGACAGGGTAACTCAAGGAACTGGCCTAGCGCATGGACTGTGAGTCCAAACTACGTTCTGGGGCTGCTTCTTTCTACCTGGAAAATATTCCTCTATTAATACATTCTCTAAACATGAGGCTCTGTGGTGGTTATTGAAGCCCAAACCCAGCTGTATGTGTCCCACTTTGTGAGGCCAATGCTGGGGTATTGCAAGTTCCTTTTCTCCTTTGCCGCCAGGCACTATCTGGTTCTGTAAGTAGGAGGAGCTACAGGGAGACTGGAAAGATGGAGGGCAGGAAAAAGATGTGCTCTTTCTCATTCACTTGCAGTTTCTGCCAGAGCTGTGCCAAAATAAGACCTCTGTTCCCATCTGATGCAGTTATTTTTCAGTCTGCAGCTCCAATGGCTTCTGCAATATCAGCCTCATTGTGCCCACGCAAAGGCCTCAGCAGCAGACGAGAACATCTCCTCCTTCAAGATCTAGGTCCAGCACTGCACACTGGCTCCTTAGAGCTTCTGGTTTCCAACAATCCCAAGATCTCCTCTTTGTTTGCCTAGGGAAAGAACAGCACCCTTCCTTTTAACTAATCCCCTGTATAAAATCATTCCTGTTGAAATGCCTAAAGTGGCTTTTGTTTCCCTGACTACTGTGGATAATATAAAGTCCTTGAAACACAATTATCTGAGTATGTAGGTGCAATGGCCACAATGGTCGCAAACCAGGATTTAGACTTCAATGAGCTGCATTGCTGAGACTGAACAAGTCCAAAAGAAGAGACTATGCCGTCTTACCACCTCACTGGGTCAGAAGAATTCTACTTGAGGGAAAGGCAACAACCCTGATGGCTGGGCATTCTGCAGATCCCTTTCCACTACACTAGACAGGAAATGAAAGTTAAAGCAAGGAGAAAACCCACTCAGCCCTTTGCTTTTTTGTTTTCTTTTGATATAGGGTCTCACTTTGTAGTTCAGGCGGGCCCTGAGCTCACTATGTAGCCCAGGCAAGCCTCGAACTCAGCAATCCTCCTGCCTCTGCCTCCCCGGTGTTGGGATTACAGGAGTTAGCCACCATGCCCTGCATTGTGGTATGTGGTACTGATTGCTGGTGGGCATGAGTCACCATGCCCGGTATTGTTGTATGTGGTTTCCAGGGATTGAGCCAGGGACCTTGAGCTTGCTAGGCAGGTGCCAGAACCACTGAGCTAAATCTCTGGCCAGCTCTTTGCTTTTTGAAGCTACATTCGACAAAGATACGGGCCACTGGGATGCACCCTCTTTGTTCATAGAATGGGTAGGACCACTGTTTTCTAACTGGCTTTATCCGGCTGAGATTCTTACCAATCCTTCTTGGAGCTCACAAGGACACATATAGAGATTACTTTTTCTTTCTAAGTTCAAGTGCCAACCTGACTCTCTCTACTACCTACTCTTTATGTCCCCTATCCATGATCTGTAACCCCACTGGGTCTTGTCTGAGCCTGAGCAGAGAATTCTGTTATTGACCCCATCCATCATCACATCCACTGGCATCTGAAGAGAGGAGTAAAGTCTTGCTTGCTTCCCTGTGCTACCAGCTGATAGTCTGAAAGCATGAACATATTCTGGCTCACAGCCGTGGCTTTTCTCCCTTCCTAGCTGTCCAGGATTAAGTTGGAGCTTGAAGGAGCTACCTCATTTCTCCCTCAGACATATTCTTTATCTGAACTTCCTCTGAACATGGTGAAGAATCTTCCGTTCTTAAACCATTAACTATGAAATTCCTTTATTCTTCCCCTACGTGTCTTTTTGATTATTTAGGTAGTTTTTCTTTTAACACAGTCAGGTCAGAAGACCTGATTTCTTACTAGCTGTGTGACTTTTGGTAAATTGATTAAGCTTTCTGAGTTGCAACTCTCTTGCTTGAAAATCTAGCAAAGACTATTTCAGAAGGTTGTTGTGAGGGTGAAATATGATAATATATGTGCAAGCATTTTGTGCACAGTAAAGTCCTGTACAAATGGGAGGTAATATTATTGCAACAGTTGCTGCCCAAGCTACTCACTGCATTATTATTATCTAACTCTTCCTTCCGGTGCTTTAAACACATTTCTTTTTGCTCTGTCTGGTTGGGTAATGGCTGTAGATTTCTCCCTGGGGCTCCAGCTGCACAGACAAAAGACCAAGGGAACTGTGTGGCTCCAATTCTGATTCCATAAACCCCCTCCAGACCTCTGGCCTACCAGGTTCCCCAGAGCGTGGCCTGACTTGTCCCTAGGGGAACATAGTTTTAGGCCTATCCTATTCCAGCTGTGGAGCCTCCTCAGATTAGGTTGGCAGGAGCCCAGCCGGCGTCTGTATGAATCATAACTGCCCATGGCCCATTATGCAGGTCAGAGTGACTGCCGGAAGAGGCCAGGGCCTGACCTCAGAGGTCCCTGGATAATTTATTGTCTTTGGCTTCATGAGCTAATTTGGGCATTTGCCCAGCCCTGGGGAAATGGCTTCATCCTCTTTCTTCCCAAAGGGCTAGGTGAATTCAACACCCTTCATCTTCTACCTCATAGGAATAAATGGTGGGGGCCAGGAAGGGGCAGTGAACATATTAAGCACATCCATGTCCAATGGCTTATATATACATTATATATACATTAAATAGAGGCCTAGCCTTCAAGGAGCGCAAAAAGGGGAATGAAAAATCATCATTTATGGAAACAATGCTAGATCCTTATAATCAATCCACTAGCATACATGCTAACCCAGTGTAAAACAATGGAACCAGCAGATTCTAGAAGGATTAAGGAAAGCACGACATAATTAAGGGATAATTCATTTTTGCTCCTCCTTAAGTAGGTGTTTTGTAGAAAATTAGAAAATAAATGAACAGAAAAGAAAAAAATTAAAATCACCCACAATCCCTACCTGAAAATAACCACTATCTACAGGTTGATAGATGTCTTTCCATATATTTTTTGATATCTGTATTTATATTCATACAATTCTAATAAAAATCAAATATTCTGGGTGTACTATTTTATAACCTACTTATTTCACTTAATTTCTTTTGTCAATAGATATATATCTTCATTATTTTAATGACTACTCAGTACTCTATCAGATGACTAGGAAAGGTAATGTAAAATTTTTTTCTAATGGTAACATGCTTTCTTTTTATACTTTTATTAGTACACGTTTGTAGTACATAATACTTCTGTTCCTTGTAGAGAATTGGTATATGTATATAATGCATTTTAATTTCTTTTTTCATCCACTGTCTCTTCCTGCCCCCTCCACTCTATCCATCTTTTGATCCCCGTCCCCTTTTTCCTACCTGTTTGCAGTACATAATCTGCACATTCCTTGTGTGAGGTCAGTGCGTGTACATAACACATGTTCATTCCTTTTTCACCCCCTCCCCTCTGTCCTTCCCCACTCCCTCCCTCTCTTGAGCCCCTTCCCCTTTGAGAAAGTTCTTTCTCCCTACTTCCAGTTATTCATCTTTTATTTTACTCTTTATTTATACTTTGGGTTTCTCATGTAAAAGAAACCATGTCATATTTAATCTTCTGTGTCTGATTTATTTTACTTACCATTATGGTTTCAGGGTACATCCATTTTCCTACAAATGACTCATTTTATCTTTGTTTATGGCAAAATAGTTTTCCATTGTGTATAAATTCTGGCTATTCTTTTTCAAGGAATGTCATTATTAGACATTTTAATGATTTCCATTTTGGTGTCACTTTAAACAATGCTGCAGAGAACATCCTACCACTCACTTCCGTGTGCATTTATAGGATTATTTCTTAGGATAAATTCCTAGAAATAAAAGTACTGACCCAGTCAAGTCCGCCCTTAAATTTTGTACGCCGATACACTCAGAACCAACAGAAGTTTATGAATATTTCAACTGGGCACTGAAAGTAAGGAAAGATGAGAATTGGAAAACAGGCATGGAGATAAATTTGTAATGGGAAAAGCAGGTATTAGTCATTAAGATCGCTTCTAAGCCAATCTTCTACAGTCAACAAGCATTTATTTAACCCCAACTATGAATCAGGCACTATGCCCAACTCTGAGGTGTGCCCCAGGGAAGTAATTGCCTCTTCTCTGTGCTCTTCTCTCATCCATAAATTGGACAGAACAAGAAACACTACTTATGAAGGTTGTTCTGAGATCAAATGAGCAGATATGCACAGAGAACTTAAAAGAGTACCTGGCACACAGTCATTGCTGTGGAAGCAGTAGCTCTTACTGATGAAGACAAAATGATCTCTGAGCAACTGACCAGGAGGGGAATCAGAAGGAATACGGGGTTAGGTTAGGTAACATGTGTATGGCCAGAGACAGAAAATGATGAAGTATAGTCAGGGTGGGCTTTGATGACATGATTTAACTGTGGGATGCAGCCTGGCTTTGCCTTCCGTGGAGTGAACCTCAAGGTTAAGATGAGTCCTTAGGTCCTAGTCACCTGCATTGCAGTTCTAGCTTAACTATTGACCTGAACAAATATTTAACCTTTAGAGGGTCATTTCTTCAGCTTCACCTGGTTATTGGGAGGATAAAATAAGCTACTGGCTCAACAACATTAACCATCTGTATTGTGTTGACAGGAAGCAAAGGCTGGTGCAAGTCTTGAGAGATGTCATGGCCCCCACATCTCTGGCCCAGTGGCAGTTTGGGCCTTTGGGACCTTCTCATGAAGACCCCAAGAGCTGACATGGAATGGTCCAGCAAAAAGCAATAAATAAATAAATGGAATAAAGAAATCCAGTGGTGAACAGCCTGGTATCTGTGGCCATGAAGTCGGGGGGAGATCATTGCTCTACCCCTACTCCCCATGTCTGCCTGTTGCAGTGTGCTTATAGCCCACACTCATGGCGTCTCTCTCTCACGTAGGTGCCACTGGGCGGCTCTGTGAGTCTGTGATCTGCCTGTCTGTCCAGTGACTGCCTGTCAGGCTCCCTTGGTGTCACTCTGATAAACAACTCGGAGAGGTAGCACCTTGATCCATCAATTCCGTCAGAGATCTCCCTGACAGGCCTCCCAGCTCTTGAATCATCAGGGCTGATTCACAACCCAGCATCAAAGCTGATGGGCCTTTCCTACCACGTGGGGCTTTGTGTCGGCTCATGCCTGTCGGAGCAGACTCTAGGTTTCCCTCAGAGTGGGCTAATCTTACCAGATCCTGCCCACTTCCCAAGGAGGAGGAGAATGCTTTTGCTCATCCCCCCATCCACCCATCCATCCATCCATCCATCCGTCCATCCAACACAACAGAGTCAAGTCCAAGACTAATAGTCATTGGCACAAGATCTCATTCCAGAATAGACTTTGCTACCAGTGTTCCTGCATCTCTAAAACAATCATTTAACTTTTGCTAGACAGGAGAACTGCACACTTGTCTATATTACATAGTCAAAGGATACAAACCTCAGAGGAGAGACCTTCAAGGTCATCAGGTTTCACTGTCACTCTATTCACCCATTGAACAAACACTTATTGAATGTCTCCTATGTGCCATGTACTATCCTAGTGTTGGGAACATTTCAGTGAACAAACAGGCCAAAATTCTTCACCCATGGGGCTTAGAATCTAACAGGAAACTCAATAAATAGGTAAAGTATATAGCATACGAAGTGGTGATAAATTCTGGGTTGAAAATACACACCAGAATAAAAGGAATGGAGATGACTCAGGTTTAATTTTAGTCAGAAATGGCCTCACTGAGAAGGTAGCATTTGACCAGTGACCTGAAGCAGGTAAGCAAACAAGTCATGTGGCTATCTGGGCAAGCATGGTCCAGCCAGAAAAAATTACAGGTCACAAGGCCCTGAGGAAGAAATGGTAAAGAAGCCAATGGCTGAAACTGCATGAACAAATGAGAAGGAACCGACGTGAGCTCCTGTACAATCCCACTGGAAATGACTTTGAAGTCATGCCGAGGGACATACTGGAGTGCTGTGGTCTGATTTGGACTTTACCACCATCACTCTGTTGCTTTCTTGGGAAAAATATATCAGTAATAATCATAGCTTCAAAAAACACTTAATGTGTGCCAGGTACCATTTTAAATTCTTTGTACCTAGTAACCACTTTAATCTTCACAACAACTCCCATTATGCGGTCTCTTCTTGTTCCCATTTTACAAATGAAGAAAAGAACACACAGAGAAGTTGTAAGTATCTTGCTGGGGTCACGTGGCCAGGTGTGATGAGGCACTTTGGCTCTAGATTTTGGTGTTTTTCCTTGACTTATTCTGTTGCTGAATCAGGGGAAGGGTGGAAGCATTTGGGACCAAAGACAGCACTCAAGGACTAGTGCATAATGTGGTGACGGTCACAGAGAGGATCAGTTAGGTTCTGGCCATATTTCCAGGTAAACGCAACAGGGTTTGCCATCAGACAAGACATGGGTGAAAAAAAGAGTCAAGTTTTGTTTTTAACCTAAGCAAATGGACAGGTGGGGTTGCTTTCAATTGAAGTAAAAAAAAAAAAAAAAAAAAAAAAAAAAAAAAAAAAAAAAAAAAAAAAAAAAAAAAAAAAAAAAAAAAAAAAAAAAAAAAAAAAAAAAAAAAAAAAAAAAAAAAAAAAAAAAAACAACCAGAAGAAGGGGAGAGCAAGGATTGATTTGGAAAATGCTGTTTGAAATCCCCATGGGACATTTAGGTCATAGTGATATGAGTCTGGAAGAAACTGAGGCATTGTGAGTTTCTAGTCAGTGTCAGAGTTGGAGTTATGGCTCCTCTTGTCATCTAAGGACCTTTCCATTCTCCGAGGGGAATGAAGTCTGGTGTTCCACATCATCGGTCATCAAAGCGGAAACCAGGTGCTGGCTTGAGAGTTTGCATGCTGGGGTCTGCAGTGGGCAGGGTATTGAAGGGCCTGGTAACCTAGGCAACTATCTTCCCCAGTGGTGAGGGAGAGGCAGGTTTAAACATCTACCTAATTCTGGTTTTTTTCCTTTCACCTCAAAGGACAGACCCCCCAGGACCAGCTGGAGCTGGGGCCAATGCCAACCACAGAGGCCGTGTCCCTGTGGACTGGGAGATGGGCGGTAACATGGGGTCCCGAGGCAGCTTCTCCTTGCAGAGCTGGTTGGAGAGCTGCGGTGTTTATTTGGGTGGTGAGCTTCTATTTAAAATCAGTCTTTGTTTCTGGAAATGAGACAGCTGGGGCTACATTTGGTGGATAAAGACATTTTGTTGAACTTTCAAAATGGGATATTATTTTCCATTTACACTTATTTCACGGAGAATTGTAAGAAGATGAGATTGTAGACGTGTCTGTGATATGCAGTAATGAGTGATGGATCTTTGAAGGTAAAAATATCTCTAGGATATTTCTTTTTCTTTCCTTTTTTTCCCCCCCTCTCCTCTCTCCCTCTTCCAAGCCTCAGATTGGGTGGGTTTACGTTGTGTTTTGTTTTGTTTTTTAATATCGAAATGGAGAGTATCTCTGCTGGGAGTATACTCTTCTCCACTCAATGTTTGTCTTAATAAAGGTTAAAAGAAATGAAATAATATTAAAAGGGCTCTCAAGAGACTGGAGCACCAGATGCCTCCTACTCCCTCGACTGGTAGGGAAGGAGGGAGCGAGCAGGATTGGGTACCCACAAGGCAAACCAGACTGCTGACCCCACCAGGTCACCCATCTCTACCTGGAAAACTCAGGGATTAAAAAGCAAAGAAAGATGGAGAGGATGGAAACAAAATGCCTTTATCCACCAAAGGACCAGAGAAGGTGCTTCTCTTTCTGTCCATGTCCAAGGTCCCTTCTCTCTGGGGACCTCAGTGGAAAGGAAGGGCACGCCTCCCCGAGAAGTTGGACCTGACACCTTCTGTGTTGCTTTTACCTCCTCTTAATTGCTTTGGAAGAATACCAAGAAAAGAGATACTAGAAGGAAGAAAAACATTCAGCTTGATTTTCTTGGATAAGAACTTGGATAAGGAAATCCAATTGTGTTTTCCGAATAAATAAGTGAGTTAATCATTAATCTATCAACCAGTATATCAAAGAATCAACTCAAAAATCAGGAAATAAATTAGGGAGTCATGAGTTTGGCATAAAAAAATCTCAGATTTTTTTAACCTTCTGCTCCAGATCATAGGCTTTGACACTTTTGTGTATTGACAAGGTCAGTAGCCTCACAAAGAAATTTATAGAATTCACCACCATCAAAGCCCCAGCTATGTTCTCATAAAAATACTAGGGAGACTCTGCCTTATTGAAACCTTATGTGTAAGGACTAGGCAGCAAAAACATGTTTCTTAAAGGAAAGAAAGGAAATACTTTACAAAATATTGAGTTCAAAGCAGACACTGCCTATTTATAGCCTAACCCAGCCACAGGGAGGAGTTCAATTTTTTAGTATCATCACTTGCAAAAGCCCTTCCAGTTATGCTTTTGACTTCTTAGATTATTTCAGATTCAACCTCCCACTCCTATCCAGTGAGATGGATGGTGTCCTTCCAGGTGAGATCCTGGGAGCAGAGCTGGATGTTCCTCTGCTAGTGTCTGTCTGCATGTCCTGTGCCCAGCACCATGGTGGCTATCAAAAGATGTCCCTTCAGGGCCTGAGATTTAGCTCAGTGGTTCCGCCGCCTGCCTAGCAAGCACAAGGTCCCTGGTTCAATCCAGGTAACCACATACAATGATCTGATATTGGGCGTGGTGACTCATGCCCACCAGCAATCAGTACCACACCCCACAATGCTGGGTGTGGTGGCTCCTGCCTGTAATTCCAGCACTCTGGAGGCAGAGACAGGAGGATTGCTGAATTCCAGGTTTGCCTGGGCTACATGGTGAGCTCAGGATCAACCTGAACTACAAAGCAAGGCCCTATCTCAAAAAAACAAAACAAAACAAAAAAAAAGGTGTCCCTTCAATTGAGCTCAGTAGTTATGGCAAGCACATGGACTTTTCTTTTAAAGGCCATGCTCTACAAAAACACAGCAGATGTCCATAGATGGTCAACTGTAAATAGGAGCTTTATTGTTTAAGACAAAACACCCCACAGTCATCCTTAGTATCTCCCTGAAACATAGCACATAAATTCTACTGGCACTGGGACTGAAGAACTAGCCTAAAAGACACAGCAACCATCTGCCAATTAATTTTACCTAATCTCTTGAAGTAATTGGGAACTTGGATTCAGAAGATTCTAGAGCCAGAGAAAGAAAGAGAGAGAAAAAGGGAGAGAAAGAGAGATCTGTACTTTGAGCTGAAGGCAATAAGATCACAAGGATCAAGAAGAGAAGAAATAATTGTCTCTCAGTATATCATTTATATTACATCAATTGAGACGAGCCACTAGTGGATCCGGCACTCACGAACAGAGGAGGAAGCCAAAAAGAATTGTGTAGTCTGGGAAGAAAGGACTACGTAAAAAGCAGGAAATGGGCCAGAATTCCTGAGCAGCACCAGACAGGTAAGTCCTATGGACTTTATCTTGAATCCTCCCAAAGCCTGGTGCAGTAATAGGTGGGGCTTTTCTCTGGAACTGATTCTTGGTCCAATGTTGGACTTGGGGGCATTAGTAATTGAGGGCATGAGTGTACCTGCCCAAAATAATCTAAGATTAAAAAAAAAAAAGGGTAGGGGCCGGAGGATTAGCTCAGCGGTTCTGGCACCTGCCTTGCAAGCACAAGGTCCTGAATTTGATCCCGGTAACCACATACAATGCTGGGCATGGAGACTCACGCCCACCAGCAATCAACCAGCAATCAGCACCACATACCACAGTGCTGAGCATGGTGGCTCACGCCTGTAATTCCAGCACTTGGGAGGCAGAGATAGGAGGATTGCTGAGTTCAAGTCTTGCCTGGACTACATAGTGAGCTCAGAGCCAGCCTGAACTACAAAAGGGAGACCCTGTGTCAAAAAATTAAAAAAGGGTATAAAGAGGCTGCTGTTCCCTGTTTTGCCACCTTCTGGCCACCATGAACTATTTCTCCTCTGCAATTCCTGCCTGACACAACACCTTCCTTGGACCCAGCCAACTATGGGTTGAAACCTCTATAAATTATAAAATAAATACACCTTTCCCTCTTTAACTTTGGGGTATTTTGTCTCAGCAATGACAGAAAAGTAACTAAGACCAGCTTTATCAGGGCAGAGGATAGAGCTATTTGCCTCTAGACCCCATCTGTCTCCTGAGAATGAAGAGAGGAGTGGACAGGAAGACAGAGCAAGGAGATGGGGGCAGAGGCTCCTGTCACTCTGAGGCGACAACAGGCCCCATCATGAGTGATATTTAGGGTGTTCCGGTGCCCTTTCCTTACCAAGAGGCAGCAGCGGTCCTTCCCTGGCACTAAGCTATTGTGGGGCTAAAAAGTTTGTCCTGAAATCCAGGGTGTCCCAGAATATCAGGGAAGGGAGAAATCTTAGCGCTCTCTTTGCCTCACCCTCCCATCATTCCTGTGAGGAGACTTGGGCTCAGAGACGTGGTACAGGCTGGCTGTACCCGAAATCATCTCTGTTTCTCTTGAGCTCAGAGAGTCCCTTCCCACAGCCATTCTCACAGCAGAAGCAGACTGCTGGTAAAGAAAAGCCTGTCACCTTATGGATCATTTCTTCTCCTTTTCTATATTGCCTTACCAATGCTGCTTGGATTTTGAAAACACCATTTCCAGCTCTAACAGTTGGAAAACTTCAAGAATGAAGTGCAGGGACAGTGAAGGGGAACCTTCATCAAGCAAGAAGTCAGTCTCCACTTACTTAAGAGGCAATGACAGTACCCTAAGGGACACCTGAAAGCCTCTTAAAAATACAGGAAGCCGGGCCCGGAGTGTTAGCTCAGTGGTTCCGGCACCTGCCTCGCAAGCTCAAGGCCCTGAGTTCGATCCCCGGAAACCACATACAATGCTGGGCGTGGAGACTCACGCTCACCAGCAATCAATACCACGTACCACAATGCCAGGCATGGTGGCTCACGCCTGTAATCCCAGCACACGGGAGGCAGAGGGAAGAGGACTGCTGAGTTCCAGGCTTGCCTGGGCTACATGGTGAGCTCAGGGCCAGCCTGAACTACAAAGTGAGACCCTGTCTCAAAAAGGGAAAAGAAAAAAAAATACAGGAAGTCTTCTCTACCCCCGAAAATTCAGATTTCGGTCCTCTGGATCTGTTTTTAGCAAGCACCCGTGATGATTCCTACCTTGAGCTTGGCTCCTTATTCTAGAGACTACCCAGACAAATCAGGGAAGTGTGGCCTCTAGCCTGGCTTGTGGATGTACGGAATGGATGTCTTTTGTCCATCCATAAAATGACAGGGGGGTCCCCATTCAGCCTCTCTGACCTGCTAGCATGACAGTGAGCAGACACATGATCATGGATCAGAAAAGATGCTGGGCTCCCCTGAAGATATTCATCTGTCATATCAGATGACTGTTATCAACTCTGTCATTCCTAAATCCTCACTTTACCACCCTATCCAAGACATGAACCTCGGCAGCTGACCCCCATTCTGAACGCACCCTGGATTTAAGGCCACGGGAGAAGTAAAAAACGGTAACTTCGCAATGAAGACCAATGCCAGCAGGGCAGCCTTTAAATACCGCCTCCACCCTCTCCTCCTGGTCCACCCACTGGAACCAGCGTTCAGCTCTGACCCATCTGGGCTTTTATCTCTACATGCAGACTTCCAGCCCCCCCTCCCCCCGCCAAACCTTGTGACGATTAGCATTCCTTCGTTTCTCCACAGCTCAACCACAAAGGACCCCTCTAAACAGCTTCTGATGTGTCCCAAAAGTGTCAGGAGCCCCTATTGATGACTTCTGGCCATCTCACTCCCCCGAGTCCACTATGGAACTTTCCAAAAAAGATCAAGAGCAAAGCTCCCCAGTTGGTAAATGTCAACCATCTAGGTTTTCTGCACAAGCGCAGGGTTTTACGTGCTCCACACTATTCTAAGCTGATAACACAGATAACCCATCTGGCCATGGCCTGCCTTCCCTCCCAGGGTGGGCAGGGGATTAGAGCTGTTTTAACGCTGGGAGACTCCGAGCTTGTAAAGAGCCTTGTGCTCGGAACAGAGGGACAGTTACATAAGTCCATGGAGCTCCGGCACTGCAGGGCAGCAGCTCCAAGTGGCATCTAATTACAGGGAGGCTGATGGCTGCTGCTGAAGATACTGTCACAGGACCCAGCCCTCAGCCTGCTCATGTCCTGCCAGCAGTTGCACTAAAACGGAAATTAAGCGCAGTGTCATGGCCATTTAGGACATTAGGAACGGAAGGCGCCTGGGAGCCGCTTCCTGGCCCCTTGCCCACCTTATTAACAAGGTGCAAACAAGGATCTGGGCTGGGAGAGGGAAACAGCTGGAGAAAAGAGACCTTCTCTGCAGGTGGAGATATGAGGAGAGGAAGGGGATGCGGGAGGCTGCGTCCCAAATCACCTTGACTGAGAAGAAAATTGGCCTGATAAATGAAGGAAAGTCCAACCTCTTCATGAAACCCTTTACAGACCATTTTCTAGATTGCAAAGTTCCTCTGGTCCCTGAGTTTTGATTCTGCCCCCCCCCCACATACAATGCACACATGTATGCATGACTGGGGATGGCCGTGGGGTGCTGGGGGGAGGCACAGGAGGACCAAGGGACATCTCGTTCTTTGGCATCTACCTCTCATCATTTTTAATTTGCTTGAGCCTTCGGGCTAGAGGTGCTCTGCGAGGATTCTTCGGCCAGCCAAGTTCTCTCGCTCGGAATCTGGGGAAATCCTGGCCTTGGGCAGGGTCCAGCTATGACCAACACCATGGCTGTTCACTAAATAAAGACCGCAAGCCCACAGCTGGAGAGTAGATGTGATCCTACTGTTTCATGGCCCCCTCACTCCCACTTGCAGCACACGTGCACGAACACACACACACACACACATGCACACACACGCACGTGCATGCGCGTGGTTATTTCCTCGCTCCTCAGGCACCGGACCTTTATTTCTGGCAACTGTCCTGGCACAATGACTGACAAGACTCCTCTTAGAGAATGTGGTCAGACAGATTTGTGTAACTGGGCAAAGGGCTTCACAGCGTGGCTGCCCTCTGCCTGCTCTTTACCTCACTCCCACCCAAACGCACACACGTGGCCAAGAGCTGTCCCCACCCTCACCCCACCCCCAGGGGAGGCTGGAGCATCCTGCTCTCCACACAGCCGCCTGGAACCTTCCATACGGTCCCCGGCCTCCTGGTTTTTTTTGCCAACAGCTGTAGCAGAGGTGAAGTGGGACGAGGGAAATATCAACTCCCTTTGGATGGGGGAAAAAAATTAAAAAGCCCGTTTTTCTGTCCTGTCAGGTCTATTTAAGTATTTAATGAGGTGAGATAGTACCAATAAATTTAACATGGCACAATAACTCTGATGATGTGGGCCACAGACTAATAAGCTTCCATCCCGAGGACAGAAGAGTGATCTTGCCTCCGCTAGATCTTATCGGGTTTGATTGCTTTGTTCAGATATTAAAAAGGTTGAGCAAGGACTTTCAGGCATTGCCACAAATCTGTGCGTATCCTCCTGGCCAAGACAGATTGAAGCCAGGCCGTGAAATACAAGGCTGTTTATTTTAATTGACAATCGAGAGGAGCGGAATAGGTGGCGGGTGGAGGGTGGAGGGTGGGCCACGACCCACGGGCGCCTGTGCCTGGTTGGTTCCCGCGGGTGCTTTTGCCTTCTCTTCAATGTTTGCGCTGTGGCTTCCAAACCAAGGAGCTCGCCGGTGGACAGTCTGCTTCAGAGGCTTCAGAGGCTTTTCTTCTCTTGTCTTGACCAAGGAGACAGGCCAGTGACCTATGTGCCACCAGCAATTCTTGTCCTTTCCTTCCTTGGAATCAGGCTCGCTGCCTGTATTCCCAGCCCCTCGGGTCCAGCCCAGACTCTGCCTGCACATGCGCAGTCTGTCCGTCTTTCCTCTCCAGATTTACCCACAGCCTCTAAGGATCCTTGAGGTCAGAGACCGCCCCTCTATTTCTAACCCCTGCCCTATCCCAGTGTGAAGCACAGATAAGAATTTATAGCACAATGTGTATTTTTAGGTGAAAAGTGAAATAACTAGGCCGGATTTAGCTCAGTGGAAAGGGCTGAAGAAGTGAAATAATATTACATAATATAGGAATGAACATTTTAATGTTTAAATGTTTATATTAATGTGTATTACATGTACCATAAAATATAATGATATGCCATATTTAATTTCACACATATTTCTCCCAATGAGGGCAAAGCACACTATAGGTTTTTAAAATGAATCACGTTTAGACAAATTATTAAATGCTGTAAATGATGATACAGGGAGCACCCAATAAGTAAACTTTGGGGAAACAATATGAGCTGACTTGCTAACTGATTGGTTGGGGGGTGGGTTGATTAGTTATTAGCTTTTTGACTGATAGTGTTTCAAAGTAACTTGAAGACCTCAGTGCACTTCATCCTTAATTCAGCCTGCAAATTTATTAGAGTTGAATATTTTTTATAATGTGGTTTTAAAGTAAATTTATACACCATGAAAAGCACAAAGGTTAAGTGCATCAATGAGTTTTGATAAACACATACATTTGTGGATTCCAAAAACACTATCATCGCGACGATTCCTCCAGAAAGCTTCCACATAGCCTCTCCCAGGTAAACCCCGCTGTGTCTCCAGAAACCACCACCACTGTGAGTTTTCACAATATATTAGCCTTTCCTTCTATAGTATTTCATGTAAATGGAATAATACGATGTACATTCTTTGTGTAGAACCTCTTTCACAATGTAAGGCACAGAGGTTTTGAGATTCATCTAGATGAGACATGTTTCAATAGGTCATTCGTTTTTATTGCTGAATAGCATTTCTCGGTTTGTAGTCATTCTCCTGTTGATAGACACCTGGGCTTTTTCCAGTTTGGGGCTATAATCAATAAGCTGCTAAGAATCTTCTACAAATCTCTTTGTAGGCATACGCTTTTATTTCTCTTGGATAAATAGGTGTTTTATTGCTGGGTCACAGAATGTGTATGTGTTTAGTTTTAGAAAATAAACTGCTGACCTTTTTCAAAAATATCTGTGTATGATCACCAGCAAGGTATGGGAATTACAGGTGATCCCCATCTGTCCTGACTTTTGATGTTGTTGGTCTTTTTTTTTTTTTTTTTGAGACAGGGTCTTGCTTTATAGTTCAGGCTGGCCCTGAGCTCACTGTGTAGCCCAGGCAAGCCTCATACTCACAGCAGTCCTCCTGCCTCTGCCTCCTGAGTGCTGGGATTACAGGCGTGAGCCACCACGCCCAACATTGTGGTATGTGGTACTGATTGCTGGTGGGAATGAGTCACCACACCCGGTATTGTTGTATGTGATTACCAGGAATCAAACTCAAGACCTTGTGCTTGGTAGGTAGGCGCCGGAACCACTGAGCTAAATTGCCAGCTCTGTTGGTCTTTTTAATTTGAGCCATTTTAATGGATATATAACGGTATCCTGTTGAACTTTTATTCATATGCTTATTGACTATTTCAAAATTTTTCTTACCAATATATCTGTCCAAATTTTTTTATCTCTTTGGTTTTGCTATGTTTTGCTTTGCCTTGCCTTGCCTTGCATTGTTTTGCTTTGAAAAAGGCAGCCTCAAGCTGGCCTCCAAGTTGTTGCAATCCTCCCGCCTCAGCCTTCCAAGTGCTGGGATTACAGACGTGCACCCATTTGTTTATCATGTTGTCTGTCTTTCCATCATAGAGTTCTGGCAGTTCTTTGCAGATCCTGGATACTAATTGTTTGTTTTATATAGTTTTTTAAAAAACATTTTCTCTTGGAAACAGCCCAAATGTCCATCAACTGGAGAGTGGATAAAGAAGATGTGGTTTTTTTACAAATGGAGTATTACTCTGCCATAAAGAATGACAAGATCGATCCATTTAGGTGCCAGTGGAGACACCTGGAGGATATACTAATAAGTGAAATCAATAGATCACAGATAGACAATTTCCGGATCTTCTCTTTGGCATGAACACCTGTAGATGCAAATGAGTTCTAGAAAGTAGGACAGCTTTTATAGAGTGGAATATTTCTATAGGAAACTTGGTGTGGGAATGTGATGAGGGGAAGGAATAAATAGGATACAGAAAGAAAATAAAAGAGCATGTATAAGGGGGGAGGAGGGGGGAGTGGGTAGGGATATGGGTAAAAAATGAGAATGAACTTGTGGCATAGACTGGTACAAATTTCCCAATGTTATATGTGATTTTGAGATGTATATAAATTGTACCAATAAAGAATTCAATTAAAAAAAACATTTTCACCCTCCCTATGGTTGCTTATTTATTTATTTATTTATTTATTTATTTATTTGTTTATTTATTTATTTATTTATTGGCTTTTTATGAGGAAATGTTTTCAATTTTGATAAAAGCTAATTTATATATTTTTATCTTATGGTGGCTTTCACTGACCTAAAATATCTTTATCTTCCTAGATTTTCCTCTACAAGCTTAACAGTCTTAGCTTTCACATTCATCTCAAATTAAGTTTTGTATCTAGTATGAAATAGAGGACCAAATAATTTTTTTCCATTTAAAAATCCACTTGTTTTGCCAAAAACTGTTGCAAGACTTTTCCTTCTCTCTTGATAGCTTTTGCACTTTTGTCAAAAGTCAAATGATAATATAAGTGTAGGTTTATTTCTGGGTCTTCTGTTCTCCATTGATTGACAGGCTTTTAAAGACAGACTCAGAATGTTAAGGATTAAAGGAAACCTTTCAATTCTCTAACTATTGGTTTATAAACTTTCTTGGCTCATAAACCCCTTTAAGAATCTGACAAACACGTTAAACCATACCTAAATAAATTGTACATAGATATAAATGTTTGCATATAATTTAGGGAAGACTATTGACCTTGAAACCTTTATTATTCCAGTCTCCATAGTTTACAGAAATAATAAAAGCCAGAGGCCCAGAGAAAAGATGTGATTTGTCAAAGACTACAGACTTCAGCTAATGACAGAGCTCGAACCCAGGGCCTTCTGCTCTTCAAGACTGATCCCCTCGGAATGGAGTAAATGCCTATCTCTATCATCTAAGAGTTTACACTTCAGTGAAACAGTCAGATATGTTCATAATTAACAAGACTGGAAAACTTTATCCTATAAAAACAAAGCCAGAAGTAGACTCTGGGACCCAAGGGCAGGATCCATGGAAAAAGAGGTATTTGAGCTAGATCCAAAGAGATTCAAAGAAAGGACACTCCAGCCCGAAGGTCCAGAATGAGCCAAAACTCTGTAGTAGAAGGGACCGAGCTTATCACAGGTGAAATTCTGTGTCAGTACGGACTGGTAGACTTTGCACATTCATGAAAGTAGTTTGATAATCATAACAATAATCCTCACATCCCTTCAGGTGGGAAAAGACAGACCCAGTGAAAAGAAACTTTCTATGTGAGTTTTTAATACTACATCCCTGAAGCTATCACTGTTGTGAATTGAAAATTGGGTTTTCTGGGTGTATTTAGAAAAGCAGGCTGAACAATCCTCAGGGTAAGAGAAGGGAGGAGGAAAGCAGTTGAGCAGAAAGAATTCACAAGTTGGCATCAGCAGACCCTGAACTGAAGCCTGTCTCCAAAACTGACTAATTGGTATGATATTGCACAAGCCATGTAACCTTTCTAACCTCTTATTTCCTCATTTGTAAAATGGGACTAATCATAACACTGACCTCACTGGTTGTTGTGATAAGTCAAAGAAGTAAAATATGTGAAAGCACGTCACCCCAGGCAGAGAACTGTGCTAAGGAGACAGTTGTCATTATTATAAAGGATTGCCTAAGGCCTCAGCCTTAGGAACCCACATTGCTTACTGGTGCTGGACAATGTCTCAGGAAAGCAGTCGGTGCCAGGGGAAACCAAAGAAGCCATCCTTACAGCCAGCCTCTGATCAACACCATCCCTACCCAAAGGCAAAGTTGTGAGTAGAAATTCCAACTTTACATACATTGACAGGCATCTTCTTTAACATTCACATTCTAGATTGTCTTCAAAATGTATTTAACTCTATCTCTGTCATGTCTTTGGAGTTCTTGGGAGAGGAGAGAAAAAGAAAGATCACACATGACTATTTCCCTAGACTGTATATGGACTTTATCAGGAAGATCAGGGTAGGTCATGCTGCAGTCACAACCAACCTCAAAGTCATACTGACTTGTAACAACAAAAGCTATTACTTTGTGACCAATACAGTACGGTATAGAGTAGAACTGGAGACCTTCACTCCAGCCTAGATTAATAGAACAGCCACCATCTGAAATCCCGCTCACAGTGGATGGGGAAAAAATGAAAGGGAGAGGAAGAAAGGGAAAGGGAAACAGGAATGGAGAAAAGGAGGGAAGGGAAGAGGAGGGGGAAGGGGAGGGAAGAAAAGAAGGGAGAAGAAAGGGTGGGGAAACGGGGAGGAAAAAAAGAGAGGGGAGAGGAGGGGAAGAAAAATAGAGAAGATCTCATGTCAATAACACAATGGACATGGAACTTCTGCTTACAATTCATTGTCTCAAGGTCAGACAATCAAGCCCAACTCCAAGGAGGCCAGGAGTACAATCCACGCAATGTTTATAAGGTGGAAAACTGGAAATAAGATAAGTGACTCTTATGACTTCATTTTACACGATGCTGAACCTGCTGTTTGCCATTTGATGGCTTTGTGCATTCTGCTTCTTCTGTTTGGAATGTCATTATGTCTTTCTAGAAAGCACATATTCATCTCCTCGGATGTATTCATATGTCTCCTCTTCTTGAAACCACTCCAGAATCTTTTATCACATGGTTGTACAGAGCAAGGTTGAGTTTAGCTGTTTGTATCCCTGGTACTCTGAGGGCTCCTTCAGGGAACAAAATAAGTATTTGTGAGATAGATGCACTAATTTTGATATTTCTTACACAAGATGACTTGACCTGAGTCCTACACTGCTGACTCCTGTGGAAGGAGAGAAACAAGTTTGTCCCATTCCTTCCCAAAGTCTTTACAAGCACACAGATGATCCCTGATTTAACAACAACTTGACTTTACATGTGGGAAAGTGATATGCATTTGGTAACTGTACTTTAAATTTTGAATTTTGTTCTTTTTCTGGGTTGGCAATATGTTAAATGATATTTCTATGATGCTGAAAAGCAGCAGAAAGCCATCACTTCCAGTGGGTCATGCAGTCACAAGGAAAAACAATCAATATCCTGTACTGAACTATGTTGCTAAACTATGATGTTCAGTAAAATACATGCATTTTCTACTTAAGCTATTTTCAACTGACATCTAAACATCATCTGTTAACCACCTTAAATTAATAAGCATCAGCAATTAATTTTTAGCAGACACTTTTTAAGTGCCAGGCCCAACTAAGAATATTATTTATATCATCTAACTTACTCAATGTAACAATATTATAAGGCTCGTGTTAAAGACTATGGTTGACATTTAGAGTTTGAGTGATTTGCCTAAGATCACATAGACAGTGAGAGAACTTTGCCTGAACTCCGCTTTATCAGAGGATGAAATCCATTCTTTTATCTACCCAATGTGTGGTTTCCACAGGTTAGAAAAACTAGGCCGCAGGCACACTGATTGCCTCAGACTCTTCAACTCTGGCAACAAAGACAGGAGAGTCGCTCTGTCCCTAGCTGCCAAAAAAAAATGTGTGTGAGTAGCAGGACCCAGAGCACCATGGAAGCTCCTTCTTTTGGTTAGAGCTCAAAGGAAAACACACTGTGGGAAGGGACCATGAGTAGTTTGTTGAATGGAGATTATCTCGATTGAAAAAAAGAAAAGTTAAGAGAGACTTAATAGATGCCGGTTGATGACCAGATGTTCAGTAAATCCACTGAGGATAGAAAAGATAGCACTTAAAATTCAGCTTGGGGACTTCAATTAAGCAGCAAAAAGACTTTCCTCACAGTAAGGAGCATTCAGTATCTTTGACTAATGAGCAGTGAGGGAGCCCTTCTTTGAGTGTGGGGTCCCTATTCAGCTATTTGTTTCCTTATGGAGTTAGACACTCCCTCTCTCTTTCAGCGATCGTCTACCAACCAAGCCCTAGGGTAGGTACTGAAGAGGAGCAAAAACAACGCTCTGCTCTTGAGACTCACATCCTGCAATCTTTTTTTCAAGATGCAAAATTTCCTTGAAAGATAAACAATTCACTACACTTTAATACAAATATATCTTTCCATGGAGGCCCTGATTAAAAGACGTGATGTATTTTGATTGGGGTAGTAGAAGCAGAAGAAAAAGGTGGGTTTAGGATTCTACAGCTTTCCTATTGCTGCCGTAACAGATGACAACACTGTGTTTACACCACCACCTCCAGCATCGGAGGCCAGAGGTCTGAAGTCAGTTTACCTGACTAAGGCAGAGGTATCAGCAAGACTGAGCCCTCACGGAGGCTCCCATGGCAGAATCCTTTTCCTTCCTATTTTCAAAACTCAGCAGCCACCTCTGCTGTTTGGCTTATGGACAGTTCCTCAGTCTTCAAAGCTTCCTATCCCTTCATCCTCAGGACTCCTACTGTCCCTGACTCTGATGCCTCCTGCTTCCTTCTTATAGAGACTGCTGTGATTACATCATATTCATCAGGATAATCCAAAATAATCTCCCATCTAGGGATCCTGAATTTAATCACATCTTCAGAATCCCTCTTTGCCCTACAATGTGAATTCACAATTCTGGGGATTAAGGCATGGACATACTTAGAGGGTCATTACTTGACCTTTGACGAAGCCCAGAAAGGCTGCTCCACCAACTTCCCCTATTTGGCAATGATGCCAGAATTTTCCCTACCATTGTCTATCATCGAAGCCATTACAGTCCTTGGGAGAGTATCTTTCCATTGTCAAGCAACCAGGTGGGCTTCCAGGATTTTAAATAACATACTATAATTCTATTGACTGAGTTACTGGGTTTTACTTTCCAATAAATTTTTTTTATAGCCATTGGGGAGTTTGATCTCCTTTACATTGCCACCTTCTTCCAATTATCCTTCATCCTTCTAGTATGATTAATTCTCAATTTGAGACTAAATCAACAGTCTGTGTTTCTTTGATAATGACTAAGGAAACACTGTTCACAGTTGACTCAGGTAGCTCATGGAGATTTTTAATTTCATTTCTAATACATTGTTTCATTTCTAATATGTTGGGTTTTTTTTTCTGGGGTTTATAATTTCCTGATTTTTGATTTGCTGTTTTATGTGAACCATTTACCCTCTGCCACCACCACAAATCTTCCCACCGATCACTTAGCAATAATTTTTTTTTTTTTTTGAGACAGGGTCTCCCTTTGTAATTCACTCTGGCCCTGAGCTCACTATGTAGCCCAGGCAAGCCTCAAATTCAGCAACTCTCCTGCCTCTGCCTCCCAAGTGCTGGTATTAGAGGCATGAACCACCATTTCCTGTATTGTGGTATGTGGTACTGATTGCTGGTGGGCAAGAGTCACCATGCCCAGTATTGCTGTATGTAGTTACTGGAATTGAACTCAGAACCTTGCACTTGCTAGGTAGGCACTGAAATCACTGAGCTAAATCTCTGGCCCACTTAGCAGTCATTTTTAAAACATTTATATCAGAGCTAAGAAGGTAAGTCACTGGGCAAGTCCTTGGCTAGCATTGGAGAAGGCCTGAGTTGGATCCCCAGCACCACAACAAAAGAAAACTTGTATCAGGTAACCTGTTAGTCCATACATAGTCTTTTCACCTCCTGCTTCTTCACCCTCCTGTTCTGATCTAAACCCACATTAGATCAAGGCGGTTACTTGCTAGGCTTTCTGTTTTGCTATGTTCCTATTCTGAGTATCCCCAGATCCCATGTCAGATAAGTGTCAGACATGAAGTTTGAACCCAAGTTTATCTACATCAAAAATCTATACCCTTAACTGCGTGACATTGGGCTTCTATGAGCTACATAATTCTAAAAAGTGGCTATAAAGTTGACACAGAAGGAACTGGACATGGAAGTAATTATTATGAGTGATTGTACCATTTTTAAACACTACACTTGTGCTTACTTGGACAAGAGACAAGGTCAGTAGTTCTGGCATCTGCCTTGCACCTGCATGGTTCCTAGTTCGATCCCCAGTAACCACATACCACAATGCCAGGCATGGTGACTCAGGCTTGTCATCCCAGCACTCAGGAGGCAGAGGCAGGAGGATTGTTGAGTTTCAGGCTTGCCTGAGCTACATAGTGAGTTCAGGGCCAGCCTGAACTACAAAGCAAGACCCTGTCTTAAAAAAAAGACAACAGTTCTGAAAGTGTTGGGATTTGCCCTTCACAACTAGAATAAACAACAGGGAATTAATTTTATGTCTTAGGTGGAGAATTTCTTTTAAAATCACTCACTTCTCCTTGGAAGTTTGTTGCCACTTTTACAATCCTTCTTTCCTACTGTCTGACTCCACTTAGGACCAGCATCTGGTGGCTGTGGTTTTTTGCATTTTATTTTGTTTGTTGTCTTTCTTCCTGATTTATTTATTTTCTCTCTCGTTTTCTCTGAGATCTGGGCAGACATTCAGTGGACATATAGCCTCCCACCCACAGGGTCACAGTATCTACTTTGTGAACCCTGAACCCCCACTGTCACTGAACACACACACACACACACACACACACACACTTCCTGAGCATTCAGCCTTAACATTGCTGAAGACAAAGAACAGTCAGCTCAGTGTCACAAGATGAGTCTTATCAACTTGTCTGGACTGGACTTGTGAAATCAGGCGGGAAGAAAAGGGAGGGAGTTTAAAAACAAGTATTTCTGAGAGCTATTTTGAATCTTCTCTTCAGTACCTCTCTATCTCATAAACATATCATACATAGCCTGGTGAAGCCACACTTCAAACCAGATTTCATCATCTACCTATGCCAGACCAGACCCCCCAAAGGGCACCAATCTTTTCACAAGCCAAGCTCCACTGAAGCAGTTCTACTGAGGCAGTCTAGCACCAAGGCACGCTCTCTCCTACTTTCTCCATTTTTCTTTTTTCCTTTTACTTCCTCATCCATTCTCATTCTTCCTCCTCTCCCTCCTCTTTGTTTTTCTCTGATGTTTCTTCCCTTAAAAAAGAAAAGAAAAGAAAAGAAAATTACCATCACTCTCTTGCTTATCTGTGTGGCGCTTAGAGACCTCCCTGGAGTAGTTTCTGACAACCTTTCTGTCTAGCTTGTCTGCCGTACACAGAGATAATACAGTCGTGTCTCAGCTCCGTATGGTTTCAGAAGCTGATGAGCAGAACAACCTCTGCTTTGTTTGTGTTTTACTTATGGTGTTATGAGAGCCACGAGGGGCTATTGAGCTCAGTTCCTCCCACAGGTTGGAGCAGACAGGGAGCCAAGCACCATGAGTTCTCCCCTCACCCCGCTCTCCCTCCCTTCCTCCCTCCCTCCCTCCCTCCCTCCCTCCCTCTCTCAAATAAGGGGGTGTTAATCAGCCTCAGAGCAAATAAAGCTCATGCAAGGAAAGCAATGTTGCGGTGAGGCCATGTTTGCTAAGTGTGCCTATCTGACTATACACCCTTAGATAATCTTCACAGGACTCTTGGAACATACTTTGTTGCCCCATTTTCTGTAGAGAAAATTGATGCCCGTTGTAGCAAGACTCTAACTTCTCTCTCAGTGATAGACCTGGAATTGAATCCTTTTCTGTTTGATCCCCAAACCTACTCGCAGTCTATTATGTTTCTATTGACAATGGGAAGCAGAGATTCTTAATAGCTTTTTTCAACAGTCTAGGAAGTACTACGGGCTGTGATGGAGGACAAATTATTGCCCCAAACTGAAACACAGCATGAGGGCTTAGCATATCTTCAGCCACACTCTAACCACGAACACACGCCTGGCCACAGGACTAAATAAAGTATTTTTAAAACGTTTTGAGCTGGGCGTGGTGGCTCACGCCTGTCATCCCAGCACTGGGGAGGCAGAGGCAGGAGGATTGCTGAGTTCAAGGCTTGCCTGGCCTCCATAGTGAGCTCAGGGCCAGCCTGAACTACAAAGTGAGACCCGTCTCAAAAAAAAAAAAAAAGCTTTGAAAACAATAAGAATTTAGTACATCAAACTTACTACTTGATGTCACTGTCACTGCAATGACAATAATGAAGTTTTCTCTAAAAATGCGGACAAGATGACGTGGAAGAAGTTAAGAGTATAAGGGGCCACGGATTTAGCTCAGTGGTTCTGGAGTCTGCTTTGCAAGTGCATAGTCTCAAGTTTGATCCCGGGTAACACATACCACAGTGCTGGGCATGGTGGCTCATGCCTGTAATCCCAGACTCAAGAGGCAGAGGCAGGAAGATAGCTGTGAGTTCAAGGTTTGCCTGGGCTACATAGGGAGCTCGGGGGCAGCCTGAACAACAAAATGAGACTGTCTCAAAAAAAAAAAGAGTATATTAGAGTTGGAACAGTGGGAAACAATCCCAAGTAATTCTTGAGCACCTACAAATGCTTTTTTTTGTTTTTTGAGATAGGGTCTTGCTTTGTAGTTCAGGCTGGCCCTGAGCTCACTATGTAGCCCAGGCAAGCCTCGAACTCAGCAATCCTGCTGCCTCTGCCTCCCGAGTGCTGGGATGACAGGCGTGAGCCACCACGCCCAGCTGCAAATGCTTTTTTAAATTATATGGTAGACAGATCTGCTGACCACATAGATTAGATTTTTAGGACAATTCCAATCCCATGTATTCTCTTTAACAGAAGAAAACCAATTACCAGTCCTAGATGTTCCAAAACTTTGGTGTTTCAGTCATACGGAAGAATGCACTAGGTAAGGTGTCCCACACCTTCTGGCTCAGTGCAACCGTTCACTATCTCATCCATTCCTTGTAGCAACCCGTGCTATTGATACTCCCAACAGCACCCACCACGCAGAGGTGATCAATAACCGTCTGTGGAATGGATAATCACCCCTGTTTTGTGGGCTGGGAAACCAGCTCACAGAGAGGCTTCCCGTGGCCAGTGGCACTGGCTGCTGAGAACATGAGCGAGAATGTGAGCCCGGAAGACCTACCGTGGCCCCCTGCTTGCCAGTGCCCTGCCCAGCACAGCTTGCAGTGTGGCTGCCTCATTCTGCTCATTCCCCACAAGGCTCCTCCCATTCCTCAAACTGGCATCGAATCGTCGATTCCAATGTCTAAACTGAATGACACGGCTGCACTGTGTAAGTGGCTGTGTGTGGCTTTCGCAGAAGGATCACGCAGGAGTTGAAGAAGCACTAAAGGGGTGAGACCAGGTTCCCAGGGAGAAGAAAATAAGTTCGCTGAGAACGCTAAACAACAGCCGGCTTGGGGGGTCTTCCTATTGGGCGATCCAGGGAGTGGCTCAAGTCCAGTCTACGCCTTAGAGGGGAGAAGTAGGGAATTTATAATTAGACGAAGAACATCAGCCCAGCTCTGGAAATGTCAGAGTCCCAGCCACAAGCAATGGCTATCTGTCCCAATCACAAAATGTGACCCTAGACTCACATTTGTGTCTAGGAATCCTAACAGGTTTTAGCTTTCGTAGGTATAGCAAGCCCTGTGTGCTTGGGATTTGACTTACTCTGACTCATTTATTCTTCTCAACCACTCGATCAATGATATGAACCCCATTTTGCAAATGAAGAAACCGATGTAGTAGAGGCTAAAGCCAAGATTACACAGTCAGCATACAAATAGAAAAAAAAAAAAACCCTAGGTTATGGGTAACCCTGAAGGAGAACAGAGGTTTGTTCATGAAGTCACACTCAGGAGTGCGATTGCAGGAGAAGGTAAGGCGGGACGGCCCCAGCCTTTTCCTTGGTTAACAGCAGAGGGAGACAGGGTGAGTGCTATGTATATGGGCATCTGTATTTTTTACACAAGCTAATGGTACCGCCTGATTCTTCTCTGCCATCTGTCTCCCAGTCTCGCCATCATCCTCCCCACTCACACCCCGGAGCTAGTCCCCTAGAGCAGTCTGGAGTCCGAAGCTTCCCAGGCTCACCAAAGACAGCAGAGAAGGTCTTGCAGCCCACGTACTTACATCACGGTGGCTCTAAAAGAGGGCACCAAACACTAATTCACGTCTCAAATGCTTATTAAGTACCTAGTATTTAGACCAGGCAACTTTCTAGACAACAGTGGACAAAGCAGACAAGGGGAAAAAAAAAAAAAAAAAAGCCCTGCCTTCATGCAGATTTTGTTCTGCCTAAGAGGCTTCCAGGGTCCGGTCAAGTCTACTCACCTTCCTTAAGGAAATGTCAATGCCGGTCCCCCCAAGGAGCCCAGAGATAAGGAGGGAAATCACAGTGAACCTCAGGGTCCTCCACTCCTCAGATGGGACCTGTGATCTCATCAGGCTTTTGTTCCGACAATGAAAGGCAACAGGGACAGCTGCTCCCCACTCAGCCCTGCTCCAGTGCCTCTGCCTCCCCCTGCCTGGACCTCGTACCCTGAGCCCGTGCCTCTTCATTGGTTTGCATCATAAATGTGTAATGCCGGTCTAAGAAAAGCACCCAGCCCAACCCGCTCTGCCTTGCATCCATAACAACCTTATCAAAGGGTTTTTTTCTGAGCACGGAGAACAGAGAGCCCTCCAGGTTTTGATTCATAGCAGGTGAAGGCTGGATGTGCTGAAAGCTGATTGAAATCAGCGAGGTCAACAAAATACAGCTGAGAGTGCACAATAATTGGGAGAGAAGCCTCGCTTCCTTTTTTTTTTTTTTTATGATCCCCTGCACTTTCTAGATCTCACTTCTAAAGGGAAGTCTTTGTCTTACATACTTTATTGCATTGGTGTGTGCTTTATTTTTATAAACTTGGGCTTTTGCTGACCCACAATTTCCTCTCTCTTTGTCCTGTAACCATCTAGATGTGTTGTTGGGGGTGGGGGCAGGAAAGTAAAGAGAAAAGACTTTAGGAACCTCTGGATTCTCATGTCTGAGGGGAACCTCCCTTCGTGCGCCTGCACGCACATGCGCAGTCCTGCATGCGTGCGCCCTTCCATTTTGTTTCCTGAAGAGGAAGGTCTGCCCTCTAGCCTCACAGCCTTTGATGCTGACAGGAGTGCTGTTTTGCGAAGGAGTTCTAAGTAATTCAAGGGCAAGTGACTGTATTCTAACCAAAGTCTACCTCTCTCCTCCTCTCTCTCTCTCTCTCTCTCTCTCTCTCTCTCTCTCTCTCTCTCCCTCCCTCACTCTCCCTCTCCCTCTCCCTCTCTCCCTCTCCTCTCTCTCTCTCTACCGCTCTTCCTCCCTCCTCTCTTTCTCCTCTCTTTCTGTCTCCTTCCCTCCCCCTTCTCTGTCTCATTTGTCCCTCTCCCTCCTCCCCCCTTGCAGTGTGAAGAGAGGACTCTGTCGATAAGCCCTACCCTTCCTAGGGAAAGGGGAAACTATCGTGTACGCACCGCCAGAGGAGAGACGGCTGGTCCGGAGCCTCGGAGCAAACCGGTGAGATAGCAAAGAGCTCAAGTGAAAGTGGCATTCTTCAAATTTCCACGTGTGTGGGGGGGGTGAATTTTGCTAAGGAATTGAACTCCTTAGCAAAATAGCACTGCTCACTGAGGTTTGTATATCTGCAGGTGGGGTTGGGTAGGGTCTCCACGGGGGAGGCCCACAGAAGTTTATTCATTGGACTTTATTTTATCAGAAGGAACTCAGTGCTTCGCTCTCCATGTTTATGATCACCATCCCTCCTCATTCTCTGCTTGAAGAAGTCTGCTGATTCATTTGAGTCCATCCCTGTGAGGCAAGACGCAGTTCCTCAATTTCTGTCACACAGTTGAGTACGGGAAGTCCTTACAACTGCCACCTAATCTGAAGACTAACATCCATTATCACCAGCAATGTATTTCTTCTTGGACTGGACTCCTTTTCTGCTGGCTTCAAAGGGTCCTCAAGGCATGCGCCGGCACCCGTGAAGGGGAACAGGGGACTGTGTCACCGTGGAATGCTTGCACTCTCGTGTGTGGGCGCAGAAGTTGATCCCGTCAATAACGACATTAGCAAAGTCGGCGGCCCCTCCTGTGCTCCGGTGGGTCATTGTAACAGCCTCCTAATGAGTCTCTCTCTGTGTCTGCTCACCCTTCACTGTGCTCCCCCGGCAATGCTCCTGAGAGATAAATATGACAGATAATAACAAGAGGTGGCAAGGGTGTGCAGAATTTGGAATCTTATACATTGCTGGCGGGAGTGTAAGGTGATACAATTCTTCTGGCAAAGTTTCTCAAAAGATTAAACAGTGTTACCAGATGATCCAGCAGTTCCTCTCCTAGATGTATAATGCAAAAGAAATGAAAGCCTGTCTTCACACCAAAGTGTGCACAAGAATAGTCATTAGAGTATTATTCATAATGGCCAAAAGCTGGAAACAAACCAAGTATCATCTGATGAATGAGAAAACAAAATATGTCCATCCATGCAATGGAATATTATCCAGCAATAAAAACGAATGAAACACCAGTACTTATTACAGCATGGAGAAACACCGAAAGCACTGTGTCACCGGAAAGGAGGCCACACAAGAGCCCACAGTGTGATTCCAGTTCTGTGAAATGTCCAGAACAGACAAAGCTAGAGAAAGAGAAAGTAGATTAGTGTTTATTCAGAGTTGAGGATAGATTAGGGAAGGAGGGTGTTCTTATTCCTGGAAGGGTGACGAAAATGTTCCAGAAATTGATCGTGGTGATTGATGAACAATTCAATGAGTACCCTGAACGCCACTGAAGAATATGTTTTAAAATAGGTAGATTGTGATTATATCACAATGAAACTCGTACCTCTTCCCCAAAAGAGAAAATATCAAACGTCTTCATTCCTTCACCAGAAAATTTCTTTTGATTTCCCATAACTCCAAAATAAAACCCAACCTCCCTAGTCCGCCACAAAACAGGCCCTTGACAATGCAGCCACACGCTACTTTTTAGCCTCACCTCTCACACTCCAGACAAATACCTTAAATGCTGAGTTTCAGCTCCTCTCCTCCTCACGACACCCCATGGCAGCACTGCGCCAGGACTCCAGGACTTCAAAAGGCATCATGAGGCTGGGCTGACCCCAGAGGCCTGGCCATCTCCACCTGACAAGTTCTGGCTCATTCTGCAGAGCCCAACATGAACATAACACCCTCTACACAGTCTTTGTGTCCCAGGCATAGTTTCTCTCCATTGGTCCATCACAACATTCTGTTTATAATCTATTCTGGTTCTTAACACATTTTATTTTAATTATCTGCCTATGTAATACCACCAACCCCCCATCCCCAGCCTGGACCATGAGCACTTCAAGGACAGTATCTAGGCCTTACTTAATTTTGTGCGCTTTTCTCCACAACACTCCCACCACATGGCATTAAATGCACAGAATAGGAGAGAGAAACTTATAGGCACATCTTGGTGTCCAATCCAGAAAGAATAGTGAGCTAAGTGTGGCGGCACACAGCTATAATTGCAGCACTGAGGATGAAGCAGGAGAATTGCAAGTTCGACCCCAGCCTGAGCAACTTGGCAATTTAAAAAGATCCTTTCTCAAACTAAAAAATAAAAAGGGCTGGATATAGCTTAGTATGAGGGCCTTGTGTTCAATTTTCAGTACAAAAAGAAAAACATAGTGAATATGAAGACAAAAAGGGAGAATGAAGGGAAAAGGAGAAAAGAGTAGAAGATGTGGTAGAGAGAAAACTAACTTGGTTCCTCCTAGCCACACGTACTGAGCGACCTCCATGACAGCTGACTCAGTTTTCAACCGTGGCACAAATGTGAACACAACTAGGGCTGGTGGGCTGGTGTTCACTTGTGTGGAGTGATTCAATACATGTCATTAACCCCCATAACAACCCTTGGAAATAGGATGTTACTGTTATTGCTCTTGCTGCCACTGCTGTTGTTATTGATGTTGGGTTAGGGATTAAACCCAGGGAGCACTGAACTACATCCTCATCTTTTTTGATTTTGAGATTTAGAGCCGCACTAAGTTCCCAGGCTGGCCTCAAACTTGTGATCCCTCTGCCTCAGCCTCCCAAGTGGTCGGTGTGAGAGGTGTGACCCACTGTGCCTAGCTGGAAGAATGTATCATTATGCACATTTCATAGAAAGGGTTGCTCAGATTCACACTCCTAGCACCCTAAGTGTTGATCTTCCTGGATTTGCCTCTCTGACCCCAAAATCTGAGCTTTCAACCAGCTGATAATTTGCTTTTAATAAACTGATACTTGCTATTTATTAACTTTTTTCTAATTTTCAGAGGATCCTGGAAGCAAATACCACAAGCTACTACTTTAAGAATATGTTCTTCTACTTTAATTGTACTCAATTCGGAGTGCTTGCTTTTCAAATCTAGTTTGCTAACCTGAGATTTCTAAATATTACCATGGAGCAAATACACACGTTAGTTTCCATCTACTGCTCTCGACCCACCCAGGTCTCATTCATCTTTCAGAGGTCAACGGAAGTGCAATCTAAGACATCTTCTGAAAAACTTTTTTCTATATTCTTTAAGGCCTTTCGTTCTGGGCTACTTATTTTAACCATACACCTCCACATAGCACCTTCCTTTCAGAGACAAAATTGCCAATTTCTGTCCCTGCTTCCATCTCTTTGCTGCCCACTGATTTGACAACATCCTGTTACACAGACTTTATCTTACCCACTAGGTTAGAATTATACTCTTGGACTTTCCTGCAGTCTAACCTCAGTGCCAGTTCAAGTATGGCCCTCAGAGTTGCTCTCCATAACTTCTGAGGTCTTGTGTCAACAGTCTCTTCCCTTTTCCTGGGCTTCATTCTTCCCTGGTTTCCCCTCCCTACCTGAGCCAGCCTGGGCTCAGATGTGGCCCTAGCTCTCCAATCACACCCTCATCCTTAAAGTGTGCTGCTTGCTTGGTTTCAGTTGGATGTCTCCACTGCCTTCTGGAAAGTCCTACTTGGATCCTTCCCTGTCATTCAGCATTCAATGTGTTGAGACACTAAAAATGCTCATTTGTACACTATGAGCTACAAATAATACTGTCCAGATAAGTCTACAAAATACCTCTTCCATTGTCCTGCACCTGCACATCCACCTCCACCTGAGCTCTGTCAGAATGTCACATGAATTTATTTAGCCTACCACACAAGTTACCTAGAGTCCTGAGATGGGAATATATACCTTTCCATTGTGCCGTCTCAAAATACCATAGCATAAAGCTAGATTCTTCATCCTCCCCCCAGCTGACAATCATTCTAGTCTAGTCATACATATTGATTAAAGTATTAAAGTGAGGGGTATTTTTTTCCCTATTGTTTCTTTATCTTCTTCACTCTTATCTCTGAATCTGATCAATCCCCAAATCCTGCAGGTTCTTCTTTCTTGACATGCCTCACACCCATCCATTCCTTCCGGTTCTTCACCTCAGTGTGTAACCATAGACCCTCAGTATTTAAGTTTTGGATCTCTGTAGTGAGAAAAACCTTCCCATCACCATTCTCCCTCTTTGGACGGGCTGTTCAGACCTCTCAAGTCAGTCTCCTGTTATCACAGTTCACAGTTGACATAACTCATCACGGCTTTCATACAATTATTGAATCTTAAAGGCTGAAAAATTCATGTAAATCTTTAATTCAAAATGGCTATCCAGGGGCTGGAGCGTTAGCTCAGTGGTTCCGGCACCTGCCTCACAAGCACAAGGTCCTGGGTTCGATCTCCGTAACCAGATAGGATGCTGGGCGTGGAGACTCACGCCCACCAGCCATCAATACCACATACTACAGTGCTGGGCGTGGTGGCTCACGCCTGTAATCCCAGCACTCGGGAGGCAGAGGCAGGAGGATTGCTGAGTTCGAGGCTTGCCTGGGCTACATAGTGAGCTCAGGGCCAGCCTGAACTACAAAGCGTGACCCTGTCTCCAAAAAATAAAAAATAAAAAATAAATTGCCCCTTTTTTGCCCCAAATGAAAGTATATTGGTTCATGATCTTTCTCTTTGAAGATATGGAGTGGGCATGTGTGTGTGTGTGTGTGTGTGTGTGTGTGCTCACGCGCATACGCACACATGCATGGTATCTTCTATAGACCTCAACTTAGAACTAGGTACAGTTTTCCATGTTCATCTAGTGGTTCTGGAGGACAAAATCATGAGTAAGCAACACAAAATTTGTACTATGTTCATACTGTTCATTACATCAATCACATTGCAACAAATTTGTGTTTAATCAGGGAATGCTCTTCCAGTCATTTACCACTGCACACACAAGTGTGTGCTCACACACACACACGCACATACACACTGTACATAAAGAGCAAAGTTAAAAATAGACCCATTGATTAACACTCAAATAATGAAAAGTTGAGGTGGGTGTTGCTTTACCATCAATTACACTTGCAATCGCAGCACTCTAAATCAGCAATTTTTTCACTGAGAGCACTTACTCCCCGCCTAAATTTTGGCTGCACAAATATAGGAAGTGATATTGGCATCTAGCAGCAAAGTATCTTGCTAAACATTGACAGTGCTCAGAAAGCTCCTAACAAAAAAAATTATCCAGCCCAAAGCCAGAGATTTAGGTCAGTGGTTCTGGCATCTGCCTAACAGGGGCAAGGTCCTGAGTTTGATCCCCAGTAAGCACATACAACAATACCAGGCATGGTGACACATGCCCACAAGCAATCAGTACCACACACGACAATGCCGGGCGTAGTGCCTCACGCTTGTAATCCCAGCACTCTGGAGGCAGAGGCAGGAGGCTTGCTGAGTTCGAGGCTTGCCTGGGCTACATAGTGAGCTCAGGGTGAGCCTGAACTACAAAGCAAGACCCTGTCTTAAAAAAAAAAAAAAAAAAAAAAAAAAGAAAAGAAAAGAAAAATCTACTCCTCTATTTTTCTGTCTCCTGCCCTGCACAGATCTGAAATGAAGTGGGGACAGTCAGCATGCTGGGAAGCTACTAGAAAGACCGCCTCCTCCTAGGGGACCTGGAGCTTTGTGGGGTGACCTCCCATCTTGCCCTGACCTCATTGCCCCAGGCAGGCCCATTGAGATAATTAGGTCCAAAAAATAGGCACTTTGCTGACTAGCAGCTGCTTTGTCTGGGCTGTTTCCCCTGGGTGTGGGGGTGGAGAGAGCAATAAAAAAAAAAAAAAAAAAAAAAAAAACCAAAGGCAAGAAAATAAACTTCTGGGCCGGGAGTTGGGGTTGGAGCAGGAGGGTGGTGAGGTCCAGGCAAGTAAGGGCGGAAGAGTTTGCATCATTTTACATGTAGGGGCTGCTCTTTCAGCCTACAGAGCTCTTCCCTTGCATTAGAAATGATAGAAATATTTCTCGTTACAGCTTAGTAAAATAAGTGTTCTGCATTTGTTACCAGATTTTGCTCTCACAACCACCCAGTGACATAAAAAAGGCAATTATGGTTGTCCTGTTTATAGAGGGGAAACTGAATATCAGAGAGACTCGGATCACATAACTGGTCAGTCCTTCAAAGAAGGAGGAAAGGTGGGGACAGAGAAAGACAGAAGAGAGAGATACAGAGAAGGAAGAAAGAGAAGGAAGGAGGAGAGTGACAGTAAATGAGGTGGGGAATGTTGAGGTGACAAAATCTAAAAAATCGCAAGTGCTCATTTATTTATTATTATTTGCTTTAAGAAGATGACATCCACTTTAAGATGAGGAAGGCATTATCTTAATGTAGTGAAATGAACCCTAGAATACAAATTTGAAGTTCCAAAGGCCCCAGGATGTGCCCCCACATCCTCCATTACCTGTCCAAACTGCTGCAAGACCTTACTAGACTTCTAATTCTGAAATGAGAAGTTAGAAATCTCCATCTCTGGGGCTCCTTCCAATTCTCGAGTCTCTAATTTCCTACTATTTCTACTGTCTAAGCTGTTCAGCCCCGTGTTGGCCCCTGAGCCC